>CAEFZP010000858.1:242500-297500 GCA_903064625.1 Mallotus villosus
CACACACACACACTCTCAGAGGTTACGCACAGAAAACAGGCTACTGAAGCAGAGGATTGAGACGCTGGAGAAGGTAAGAGAGATGGGTTTGATTTAGTCACTTAATGGTCATGTGACTCAGCTTCGTGACTCACAGTAAGATCAGAGTGATAGGGCCCTCGTGAATGTTAATATGATACATCATACTGGTACTTTATATCAGTGAGATCACTTTCTATCGAACGCATTTAAAGGTAACGAGCGTTGGGTGTGTGTCCATGTGTGTGCGTGTGTGTGTGTGTGTGTGTGCGTGTGGGAGAGAATGAGAGAGTGCCTCGATTTCCTTCTTTCTCTCTGCTGTTTTGTGAGCAATACTTTTCTCTCTCCTTTTTCTCACCGTCTTTGCATCCAACGGTTCAACACCTCCCCTCCCCCCCCACACACACGCCCAACGCGCACACACACACACCACACAAACCTCAAACCACAACATGTTTTCCCTTCTGATGGGTTGTCAAACTATTTTTGGGGGTTTTTGTTTTATTTCTTTTTACGATTTCTCATTTTTCCCTTTTTCACCCTTCAATAAAAACCTTTTTTTTCTTCTTCTCTGCACTCTGTTTCCCCCCCCCCTTTCTATTGTTGTCGTTTATTTGTATCCATCCATCCCATCCTCTCTGTCTCCTTCTTCTCTTGGCCATCCTCCTCTTCCTCCCCTCCGTCGCCACTGTAGGAGAGCGCTGCTTTGGCAGACAGACTGATCCAGGTACAGTACTGAATAAACCACCTGGTCACTATCCTGTCCTCTCCTCCTCCTTTCCTCCCCGGCTTGCCTCCCTCCTTCCACCTGCACTGCCTGTCTCCCTCTCCAGAACGGCTTCAAAACAATATCGTTTGGCATGAGAGAATGTTTGTTTTTGTACTTGTCTATGTGTGTTATTGTATGTACGTTTTTGGGACCACTTTACCCCCAATCCATCTGCCCTTGACAGCATGTGGATCCATGTGTACATAGCAGGAACTCTCATGCTAAGTGTTACTGCCCTGCATGTGAAAAGACTTAGTACAGGTGCGCTCCAAGGCCCTGCTTACTCCCCGTGCCAAAATTAGCGGGATAGCATTCTAATGTAATTTCAGCTGTTAAATTATTTTATATTTTAACAATTCACAGCATGTAAACCATCACAAACGGCTTTAATCCTAGAACGGTGTGTTCTGCATCTGAGTACGACAGAAGTACAATCACAAAGCTATTCCTAAATGGCCCACCCATGTCTAAAACTCTAAAACCCCAACGCTTCTCCCCTCACGCCGTCTCGCTGCGTCCAGGGTCAGGTGACACGGGCCCAGGAGGCGGAGGAGAACTACGTGATCAAGCGGGAGCTGGCGGTGGTGCGTCAGCAGTACAGCACGACCAGCGAGAGCCTGGGGAGAGCCCAGGACACCATCCAGGAGCTGCAGCAACACAAGGTAGGCTGGCTGAGCTGATCTTATCTGAGCTCATTTGAACATCTTCTCTCTATCTTTATTTGATTTACTTTGATATGGTGTTACATGTACATGTAATCAGTAGGCAAGGATGGGTTTGGGGGATTTTCTTGTTGCTATGAGAAACAAGTCCTCTGTGTTTACCCGTCACCTCAAGGCGGACATCACCGCTCTGTATACTCGCAAGCGACACGTTCCTCGTCCATTTCAAAGACAGTCACACACAAAATATCGATGACATGCTAAAAAAGATTGTCGTTCCGTAAGACGAAGCGGTTCATTTCCGAGAACAGAAAGAGTGTCAATATGAAGATCCTCTGGGTGTTTGGTGTTTGGTTCTGACCTCGATCCTGCCAGGGTGACACGGGTGGTGCAGTTCAGTCAGCCAATCGAAACACTTCTTCCGAATAGTTCTCCTATTACAACACTGACACAGAACAAACGCTGTACAAGTTTCACTGTACAACTACTGCATTATAAACGGTATGTTCTTTGAGGACGGGTGCACGGGTGGTGCAGGATGTCTTTCAGTTAACAAGATAAATCAGAGCACAGTACATATTATTACTATGAGTTCATCTTGAAGCCGGGAGGCAGGATTCAAATCTCAAACACAGGACAGAAATGTGTTTCAAAGTATCGCAGGAAATCAACCACTTCCACTGTGGCCATTTGAGGTTCACTGCTGGCATATATTGCCCTGTATACATCAGAATATACAGCACGTTCTCTATATCACTAAGGCCATTCTACGTAGCTTATTGGCTGCCCATAATTTGGATGGAGCTGAATGTGATGTGACACAGCTAGTGGCTGTACACAAGCTACATGCTGATTGGTTAAACATGCTAGCCAGCTGGAAGGAAACAATGGCTTCTCAGTCCTCGAGGCTGCTACCGTTTTCCTGCAGCTGAGTGGTGAGTCCATGTGCGAGGGTGTGCAGGGTGTCGTAGAGACACAGCCGGCACTTGTGTGTGACACGGCCTTTAGGTGTTTTGGTACCGAAATGCCCCGAGCATGGCTCTCATTCTCCCCCATTTGATCTTTGTTCTCGTTTGGGTTTTTCCCATTTACATATGTATCATGAGATTAAACATTCTTCTTTTAGTTTAGTTTTCAGTAGGGTCACCACTCTGGGCTTTTGACTCGCTTTAGTTTCAGGCTTGGTTTCTCACGCATTCACACACACACACACACACACACCCAGTTGTCACACTCATTCAATGAGAAGAAGAAGTGTGAGAGAGTTGGGTGTGTGAGAGAGTTTGCACATCCTACTTCTCTCCATCAGTGTTTTCCACAATCAGAGAATCAATGTTCGATTTACGGTAACCTCAACTGGGCAAGGGCATGCGTGTGTGTAGGTGTTTAGGTGAAGTAGTGTTTGTATGGTTGTGAATGGGAGTGGTTGTGTTGCAGCTGGGATGACGAGTGTGAGCGTGTTCATGAAGCTGAATTCACACACCTCCAGTTTCTCCTTTCTCGCTCATATTGAGACTGAGACCTGTGAAGGGGGCTTGAAATCCAAACATCTAAGGAACTCTTTCTCACTATGTCACTGTCGAATTTCTTTTTTCTCTCTCAGTGATATGATAAGATAAGAAAACACTACTGTCCATTAAATCGACATAGAATGGACATTTTCCAGCATTCTGGCAACAGTATAGTACTAACAATAAAGAAGAACATCAAATATATTTTCAGCAGCAGGAGCGCTTATGGGCAGCGGGGTCATGACCTTGTTTAGAATGGCCACCGCAGAGGGCACACATCATTTCCTGTGGGAAAGGGGTCGGAGGCTAGACGGTATGAGAAAGGGCTAAACCGGCTGTAGACCAGCTGTCCACCAGCTGTACTCCAGCCACACTCCTCCCCACTTCCAGGTGGAGGAGGGTGGTCATGCTTATGAGGAGGATGTGGAGGTGGAAGATAAGGATGAAGACAGTGGCACGGCGTTCCCTGAAGGCTAGCGAACCTTCATGTGTGTTCGACATGTGGGGTCTCAGTCTCTTACTGGTGTATTTGTCTCTCAGTACACCGAGCAGTTTTTGATTGGTCAAAATGTGGGGTCCCGGTCTCTGATTGGTGTATTTGTGTCCCTAGTACACAGAGCAGTTTGTGAAAGATCTGCAGACACAGCTGGAGCAGTCTCGGTTGCAGGAGGCGGAGCTACTGGGCGCCCTGAAGGAGATGCAGGACAAGGTGCTGGACCTGGAGAAGGTGAGCTCCCACTGTGGATGTGCGCGGCCGTTTGGATCGGATTCATCGTGTGCATGTTTTATATTCTCCCACGTCCTCGTGCGCGCCTCGTCGGGTCATGTGTGTTTCACGTCTGCGTGTTTCACGAGTGTGTTTCCTCTCCGCGGTGCGTGCGGCTCCAGAGGAGCAGCTGCCTGCCCGATGAGAACAACGTGGCCCAGCTGCAGGAGGAGCTGAAGCAGCTGAAGCTGCGGGAGCTGGAGACCCTGACCTCCTTCAGGGAGATGCAGGACGCAGTGACCGACCTCAACCAGCGCTGGCAGGTACCACACACACACACACACGCACACACACACACGTAGGCAGCATGGACACACACCGGGGACCTTCGCACGTGCTTCATCCCTCCGGTCTCCTCCCCACCTCCTCCTCCCCACCTCCTCCCCTCCTCGTCTATCCCCCACCCTCAGCACCACATGTCGCGGGTCGGCGGCGGCGGCGGCGGCCATTGGAAGGAGTCCCCCAAGAAGAACGCCATGAACGAGCTGCAGGACAAGCTGCTGACGGTGCGCCTGCGCGAGGCTCAGGCCCAGGCCGACCTGCGAGAGGTCAAACTCAAAGCCCTGCAGCTGGAGAGCCAGGTCAGTGCGGAGGGGGCCTCGGCGTCCAACCTCCTTCGAAGGGGAGCTTCCCTTTACCAGTGTCGTCACGTTATGAGAGGGAACTTCACGTAGTCTGCTTGAACGACCCTTAAACATGAGCCCCCCTTTCCTTCCCTCCCTATCTTTATTTCTTTTTTCGCTCCCTCAAGAACCAGATCAACAGTAAGCTGATTGGCCGCCACGAGCAAGAGGGTGTGGCCCAGCAGGAACGGATACAAGTGCTAGCCAATCAGAACAAGGGGCTGCAGACCCAGCTGAACGAGATGAAGCGGAAGCAGTCCGAGTTTGATTGCAAGGTGCGGGCGGTCGAGAGAGAGAGAGATAGGCAGGGAAGAAAGGAATGGAATAGAATCTTGTGGAGAGATAGTGGGTGAAGGGATAGGGGAACGACTGAGATGTGAAGGGAGGGAGAGAGAAGGATGGAGTGGAGGGGAGAGAGAGAGAAAGAGAGAGAGAGAGACGGAGGGATGCAGGGAGATGAAAGGGGGGATGGATGTGTGTAGAGAACGGGGGAGAGAAGGACCAGAGAGTGAACAAGAGGGTGCAGGATAGACGAGTGTTGTCAACTGGGGAAGAGAGAGGGGAGAGGGGGTGTAAATGGGGTGTTGTGTGCATCTGCAGCACGACCAGATCCTAGCACTCAGTTCGCACAAAGGAACATTGGCTTTAACTCATGAAAGCTTTGTGGAGCGTTACGAGAGACGCAGCACTTTTCTTTTCCTCTATCTGCTTTCCGTCCCGCAGAGCAAAGAGGAGGTGATGGAGGTGCGCTTGCGAGAGGCAGAAAGCATGGCGGCCATGGCTGAGCTCAGACAGAAGGTCGCTGAGCTGGAGATACAGGTGACACATTGTTTCTGTGTCTGTCTATGTGTGTGTGTGTGTGTGTGTGTCTGTGCATGTGTCTGTAATCACTTCTATGTCTCATAGAAAGAAGAAGGATTGATCCAGGGGCAGTTAAACCACTCTGACTCCAGACAGTACATCACCCAGCTCCGGGACCACATCGCTGAGCTCAAGAACGAGGTCAGACACACACACACACACACACACACACACACACACACTGTGACCACCCTTCTGTGGTCCCTCGGAGATGCGTGAGAACCTCGAGCTTGAGTGCGTGAACACACACACACTCACACACTCTCGGGCCTGTGCTTGCTCATTCAGAGAGGAGGTGTGCGTGACAGTAAACGGTATGTGTCAACAGAGAAGGTGTCCTGGGACAACCCTGAACTTTAGCCGTTTCTCTAAGAGTGTATTCACTATTTCTTAGAGTGCAAACACTTGTCATATGCGTGGCTTTTCCACCAAAGGGAAATGAAACTTTGCGTGACTGTGCCGGCGAAAAGATCACATCTAAAATGACAAGACTTACGTCGTAATCAGAGACCGTGCAGTGTGTCGGGGGGATTATACAGTAAGGGGGATTCGGGGTCGGACTGAAAAAGAACATGTTAAAGTGACCTAGGAAGACCTACAGGACGCGTGTAAATATGTTTACTTGTATTTGTGTCACATCTCCTCTGCCTGGCAGCGCAGCCTAGATTTGTTTTATCTACCGTGTAAAAAGAACGAGTGATTTGATGGGAGGAAGGGGTGGGCGGGTGCACACTCATTTCATTTCCATTGGTTAACCACTAAGCCCCTCCCCTTTTCACTCAGCCCAACTTGTCCTGACTCACTTTGACACCTGTACTCTATCGCACACGCACATCTGTGTGACGAAACACACACACACGGCGCGCGCTCGCACACTTTCTGACGCACATGGAGATATTGGCTGTGGCTTGCGTCTGTCACGCAAGTACGCCCACCACACATCATCAGTGATGACTGGGCCCACTGCAGTTCTATAGAAAACACCAAATCAGATGACGGACGACCCCTTAGAAAGCTGTAAAGGGTAAATCAGAAACCACACATGCTCTGATTTGCTATGAATATACTGGCCCAGTTGCAATTTCCTGGAAACATACAGTGCCTTGCATAAGTATTCACCCCCTTTGGACTTTTCTACATTTTGTCATGGTATAACCACAGATTAAAATTTATTTCATCGTGAGTTTATGTAATGGACCAACACAAAATAGTGCATCATTTGGAAGTGGGGGGAAATATTACATGGATTTCACAATTATTTACAAATAAAAATCTGAAAAGTGTTGAGTGCATATGTATTCACCCCCTTTACTGTGAAACCCCTAACAAAGATCTGGTGCGACCAATTGCATTCACAAGTCACATTTGCAAGTCACATAATTAGTAAATAGGGTCCACCTGTCTGCAATTTAATCTCAGTATAAATACACCTGTTCTGTGACGGACTCAGAGTTTGTTGGAGATCATTACTGAACAAACAGCATCATGAAGACCAAGGAGCTCACCAAACAGGTCAGGGATAAAGTTGTGGAGAAATATGAAGCAGGGTTAGGTTATAAAAAAATATCCAGAGCTTTGAACATCTCTCTGAGCACCATAAAATCCATCATAAGAAAATGGAAAGAATATGGCACAACCGCAAACCTACCAAGAGGAGGCCGTCCACCCAAACTGAAGAGTCGGACAAGGAGAAAATTAATCAGAGAAGCAACCAGGAGGCCCATGGTTACTCTGGAGGAGTTGCAGAGATCCACAGCTGAGGTGGGAGAATCTGTCCACAGGACAACTATTAGTCGTCTACTCCACAAATCTGGCCTTTATGGAAGAGTGGCAAGAAGAAAGCCATTGTTGAAAGGGATCCATAAAAAATCCAGTTTGGAGTTTGCCAGAAGCCATGTGGGAGACACAGCAAACATGTGGAAGAAGGTGCTCTGGTCAGATGAGACCAAAATTGAACTTTTTGGCCTCAATGCAAAACGCTATGTGTGGCGAAAACCCAACACTGCCCATCACCCTGAGCACACCATCCCAACAGTGAAACATGGTGGTGGTAGCATCATGCTGTGGGGATGCTTCTCTTCAGCAGGTACAGGGAAACTGGTCAGAATAGAGGGAAAGATGGATGGAGCCAAATACAGGGAAATCCTTGAAGAAAATCTGATGCGGTCTGCAACAGACTTGAGACTAGGGGCGGAGGTTCATCTTCCAGCAGGACAATGACCCTAAACGTACAGCCAGAGCTACAAAGGAATGGTTTGGATTAAAGAATGTTAATGTCTTAAAATGGCCCAGTCAAAGCCCAGACCTCAATCCAATAGAGAATCTATGGCAAGACTTGAAGATTGCGGTTCACAGACGGTCTCCATCCAATCTGACTGAGCTTCATCTTTTTTGCCAAGAAGAATGGACAAACCTTTCCATCTCTAGATGTGCAAAGCTGGTAGAGACATACCCCAAAAGACTTGCAGCTGTAATTGCAGCGAAAGGGGGTTCTACCAAGTATTGACACAGGGGGGTGAATACTTCTGCACCCAACAGATGTCAACTTTTTTGTTCTCATTATTGTTTGTGTCACAATAAAATTTATTTTGCACCTCCAAAGTACTATGCATGTTTTGTTGATCAAACGGGAAAAAGTTTATTTAAGTCTATTTGAATTCCAGTTAGTAACAGTACATAATGGGAAAAAGTCCAAGGGGGGTGAATACTTATGCAAGGCACTGTAGATCAAGAACATACTGTGAAAAACCACGGGTGCCCCTAACCGCAAACCTAAACATGACTAACCTACCTGACAAGGTTGCTTATTGACAACTGTGACATATTGTACTGTTTGTACAATCCCCCCCCAAATCCTTCAAAATAGATGCAGCCGTAACAAAACGGATTCGTTGACGGTGTAACCTTGGTATAGTAAAAATATATTCTCCTATTTAGGTCAGGCAGCTTCGCGGGCAGCCCTCTAAGTTCCCCCCCCAGCTCCCGCGTCAGCAGCAGCGGTAACTACCAGGACCTCTGCCTGGCCAGCCCCGCCTCGGCCGAGGGAGACTACCTGAGCTCCGACGAGGACCTGCTGCCTAGCCCGCTGCCCGCCAACGCCCTCTACCCGTCCCTGCCCGGGCCCTGCCACCCATCTGCCCGCCTGGACAGCGAGGGGAGCACCGACAGCGAGGCGGAGGAGCGGACGGCGCCCCACCCGGACGCCCACCACAACCCCCCACAGCTGTACGGAGGTATGGTGTGCGCGGCCGAGACTCTGGACAACTAGGCTGCAGTAGCCCCGCCCCTGACGGACAACAGTGTCCCCTGACGGACAACAGTGGCCCCTGACGGACAACAGTGGCCCCTTGACGGACAACAGTGGCCCCTTGACGGACAACAGTGGCCCCTTGACGGACAACAGTGGCCCCTTGACGGACAACAGTGGCCCCTTGACGGACAACAGTGGCCCCCTGACTCCCCTAGGAGGATGACTGATGCCACCTGACGACCTGATCCACGCTCCCCACGGAAGCGCTCGACCCCTCCTCTCCCGTCCTCTGCTCCTCTGCTCCAGGGACACTTCGTCCTCTCTCTCTCTCTCTCTCTCTCTCTCTCTCTCTCTCCTAATCTCTTGGCCGCTCGTCTACCCTGTTCCCACAGAATCAGTTGTTGCCAAATCATTGCATCTCCGATCCGTCTCTCTCCCTTTTCCACTCTCTCTCTCTCTTTCTTTTCTTTCGGTTTGCCGATGTCCCCGCCCTCCCTGTGGGGGTATTCATGTAGCCATTCTCCCTTTCTGCCCTTTTCAATTCATCCCCACATCACCCAGCGGACCAGGGCAAAGAACCGATTCTTCCAGTACTTTCTCTCACTGTGCAGAAAAGACACACACACATACATATTCACACAGTGAACCCAGAGTAAAGAATAAATGGGCCATTGATGAACTAGTCTTTTTGCCATGAAACACTAACCCGTAAACATCTAGGACGGTACCACGCGAAGAACAAACTGGATCAGTTGTCTACTGTGCGGAAAATCATGACTGTACCAGGACGGCACCAGGTTTGAGTGAATGAATGAGTGAAAACGTGTGGTGTACCTGTGGGGTTGAAATGTGCACTCTTGGTACTTTTCCGTGACGAAGGTGAGAGGAGCTCCCCTGTAAAGACCCCGTGTTTCTGTCTCTCCCTCTCTCTCGTTCCTCCCACCCTGTCCCGTTAACGAAGACTGTCAGAGTGGAACGACGGCAAAGTCGACCTCCTTCTCTCTCCCCGACTCTCCCCTTTCACCCAATCATCACCGAAGGACTCGCCTGCCACCTGCACTGCCTTGGAAAAAGAAAATGACGTCTCAATCTTTACTCTGACTTTCGCTATCAACATGTGAAAGAGGGAGAGGAGGACGAAGAGAGGGAGGCAGGCAGGCAAGAGAGGTGAAGTTTGTGGACTTGTGCACATCAATATCATAGGGATGTTACTAGTTGACATGCATAGATGAATATTAACAATTTAACTTACGTAATACGTGTGTTGTGTGTATTTCGAAAGCCTCGCAAACAAACGAAGGCAAGTAAATGACCTTAATTTGCGTCTGAAATATCCATCTTGACCTGAGAAAACCATATGAAAAAATCACATTGCCAAATCTTTGTTTTTTGTTTGTTATTTTTTTCATATTATTTATATCTTATTATTTATTTTGATATTTTTTATTTTTTATATATCTATCTATTCCAAAATAGAATTATCGATAAACAGACGGCGGGCAAACTTAACGTATGTGTTGACCTTCCCCCGTCTTTTGTGCCAACTGGGATCCTGAGTGTGATGGCGATACAGGGTCTGACGATGACTACGATGCTTGTCAGAGAGACAGAGAACGTGCTGCTAATTGATTTTGTCTCCTTTCATTCATTTCTGTTTGTTATTGTCTGTGTACTCAGCTCAAGTATCGTTTGTGTACTGCAGACTGCCCTTTACCCTGGTACAGATCCATTGCAAAAACTACTGTGAAGCGTTTAGTTTTTGTTTTGTTTAGCTCTACTGTTGACAGTGATAGGTACTACTACTAAAGGATACTGTTTCCTGTGATTATGTAAACTGCTCCAGGACATTTTGAAGTAATTTATCCCCCAAAATACATCTAAATAATTGCAGTTTCTCTAAACTATACGTTGAATTCAGCTGAAGCAATGATTTGACCTCTGTTGTGAAAATTGGGTCTAGGCTTTTATTGGTACTTGTTGTTTGGATTTGAAACAGTAACTTGACTTTGTTCTCGTCTTATGAGTCTGTGAGGAACCAAACGTACGAAGGTCATTCTAAGGTCATTCTACAGGGGAACACTCTCGTGTTTGATTGGACTCACATGGGAACCAGGAACAAATACTGGGAATAGTTTTGAATCAGCTGAGAGCTCTGAGTTGATGCCCCGAGGAACTGAATTCGATCTGTGAAGCAGCATTGAGCTGTTATTAATGTCTGCAGTGCTGATCTGTGCGACAGTACTGTACCATCACATGCCTACAGTATACTTCTCCACCTGCCTCGGGGGGATCCACCGCAAGGCCACTTCCTCCTTCCACTGCCTGGTACGGTACAGTTGAATGGGAAATATTGTCAATCATGACGAAAACGACTGTGGTGTCCAGTAGGATCTAGCCAAGTGGTCTACATAACATGCATCTTGAATCATTGCTGATTCAGTCCAGTCGCATTGGGGAAAATACATGCATTTGTTTGTTTTGACCAAATGTATGAATGCCATGTCACTGTGTGGAAGTTTGTTCTCATGTTACGGTGTGTCAGATAAACATGTAAAAGGATAACACAACCATCTCCCCAAGGAAAGCTTGCACAAAAGATTTAATGATACCCAAACTCATTTCTTTTTTCACCTTGTTAGTCATACTTACATACATACTTTTATCCAAAGTGATGAGTAGATTATTCCATTTCAAAGAACCTTTGCATATCACACGCATACATCTCATATTATCATAGCAACCATGCAACCTACATATAAATACAGAAATATATTAAGGCAAAACATAATATTATGAATAGATATATATACATGTATATATAAATATCTATTTATCACAATAATGATCTCTAGTTGATTTGCAGAAGATAATTGATCAAACAAAGATCAAGAAAGATGTTGTGCTGGCAGAGCAGAAAAAACCCAACTTTGCTCCGACATGCTCTTCATTTGAACAAGAGGTAGTACACTTTGGTAGTATTGAGGTAGTACACCTAGGAAGTATTCAAGTGTAAGATGAGGTGCCCCAAGATGGTCCATCCCTTTCAATGACACCAATTTCATTCTTAATAAAAAGATATTCCATGATGCAAAGTTCCCAAGGCCTGGTAAGTGATTGACAAGCCACATTGTCACAAGTTAAAACTGTCTGGTCCCTCTGGTCTAGAGAGGGAGGCTTACAGGAAATTGGGAAATTTGGTCAGTGTCTTTAAATTATTATTTTAGCAGAAGAGGATGTCAGTTAGTATTACAAATAACCACCACCTCAGTGGTCAGGTATTTCTTGGAAAACAGTTGAAAGCAGCATTTTACATCCTCATTCCATGAATAAATGAAATACAATTTGAATGATTTGAATAAAGATTTTAAAGTCCAACAGGGACAATGCCTATTCTTAGTGTGGGATCAGATATTTGGTTATCCTCCCTGTCACAAGGTAAGCATTAACACTTACACACCACAACACTAAATGCTGTTCAGTGCTGATGCACAGAAGACGACTAGCCATCGTCTCACCTTACCACTAAGACTAACAACGGCGACTCAACATTTTGATACAGAGAAAGGTACTCTTGAGTACATCATAGATGTTTTGTTATTGATTGAAAAATGAGCATGGCCATTGGCTAAAAAGGGTAGGAGAGGGAGTTTCTTGTTGATGTCTCACAATGTGCCATAAATGTAGGCCGTAGATTTTTACACAGGATCAAAACTAAACATGTACTGTACATCAACAGCATTTTTCATAGACGTGTCGGCTTTTTCTCATTGCAATTTCAAATAGGATCAACCGACTCCAACTAGTGTTAACAGGACTTGAAGGGAAACACATACACGTTTGGGTGAATTTGAAAGTTGTTCTGGGAACTGGAGCACTAACGTTGTATATCATTGTCTCGTCGATGGTTTCAAAGGAACAAAGAAACAAAATCAATGCAATATGTTCAAAGATGTTGGCTAACCTAGGGCATAGGATTCCTCAGATGTACTGTAATGATGGTTGATATCCACATTGCGCCCTCAAATCGTGTCCACTCTCTCTCTTTCTCTCTCTGTCTCTCTTGCAGTTCTACCAATGTGGTTGTCACCTATATAAATGACAATATGATGAAAAACATTTCAGTGTTCTGTACCTGATAAAGCAAATCAAATAAATGTTGACACTGCATTATCAGACGCCATAGCTGTGTTGTGTGTTTTTATTTTGGGTTGTGTCGTGAATTCTGTGTTGTTTCTTGGGTCTAGGTAAGGTATTAATATAAGTATAGTTTCTGTATAAGTTTAGCTTAGACTATATATAGCACATTTCAAGCTCAGTAGATGTTCCAGGTTAACCTGGGACTGATTGGGCCATGGAGATAAGTTTGGTTTCCTCAATACGTGAGACGCCTTTGTCTCGATTTAAAATCTTAAATGCAAAAACTGATGCTGTGGTCCTTTACTGGTCTACCCTTCTCTCATTTTCCGTACTATGCTATACCATACCGTACTCCACTTTCATATTCCTCGACCCTCTGAAGTTTGGGTTATCAGAAGTCTATGATGATAAGAGCATTTACTGGTTTGTTGCTTCCCACACACACACACACACACACACACACACACACACACAAACACACACACTTAACCACCTCTCACCCAACTTACCCCCACGTCTTTAACATTGCAGCGCTCTCTGTCTCAACGCAGTGGTTATGTTGACATTTTCTGGATAAATCTTCTCGTAGCGCTTTCTCAAGTGACCACACACCTGCCCACAGACATGAACGTGTGAGAAGAGATCTTCAGGGGTGAGAAGTGAAGGTACGCCTGAAAACATATAACATCTCTGAATTACTACGCGCAAAGTAAGTCGTCCTAGAACCAAGAAGAATCGTGTGCTCGTGTAGTGGTGTAGGTAACTGTAGAAAGTGGTAGTGGAAATGTAATATGTCAAACTGCCATTTTCTCAAGGCTTGTTTGTTGTGAGGAAGCAGTATGTGGTTGAGGATTCTGAAAGACGTTCATATATGAACACTTCCTCATCTCATACACATAGGCTGCTGTCGACTGGATGATAAACTACATTATACAGCTAAACACCTTAACTAGAGTAGTGATGCCTGTTTGATTTGCTGATTGTTGAGCCTTTCAGCTGTGTTTGAGTTGGACATTATAAATTAGTTGTCTTACAGTTTTTTTTATGAACTGAAATAAGTCTTCTGTCTGTGATTTGGAATCTGGATGTACAGGGTGGATATTTCGTCTGGTAAGTATGTACAACGTTTGTCATAAAGCCTTAAAAATGTAAATCTTTTCTTTGCATTTGTTTGACTAAATTGCACATACCTAGCAGATTATTCAGTGTATTCTCACTTAAGTACAATTATTTTGAGCATCTTCCAAACCTCACTGAACTGACATATATAAAATTTAAGAGAAACTAAGCATAGAAAAAAACTAAGCATATTATTTTTTACTAATCATGACATCATTATTTTACTATTATAGTAATAAACAAGTAAACAAATACATTCCTGACAGATTATTATTTGTGGAAGGAATATTGTCGTTTGTTTACTGGGGTTACTGTCCTTTGTGCAGTTCTGCAGTCACTCACTCACAAGGTGGTTTGACTAAATATATTTTATCTGAATGCAATTCACATTTGTTGCACGTGACTTACAAATGCTAGGGTTTTTCTATAGATTTCTGACATGTCGATGTACTTAAATAGACTTACTACTTAAATAGTTACTGTCACTGTCATTGTGCCATCTCATCATTTTATAACTTAGCAATGAAACCGTAGTGGGACCAGTGCCACCTGTTCAGTGTAGTCATTGTGTAAAAGTATACATTTGTTTTGGCAAAGTAAGTTTTGTTTTGTTCCTTATTTCAATTTAGATAGTTGTTAAGGGCATAGTTTCTAATAAACAGAATCTAGTACCAATGTCATCATATTCTCATAACTCTGCTGCCCCCTTCTGGCCTGCCAGAATTGTGACTTCAGATCCATAACATGAAAACATGCGTCATGAAGTCTATAAGAGTGATGAATTGGATGTAAGTTTGAATAGATATATTCTACATTACAGTGTATTTAACTTCCTGATCCAGGCTACTTGGACTCCACACCTTCTCCTCCACCCGCCCCTCTACATCTCCTAACCCGGCTGGTATGCCTCGCTCCTTCCTGGTCAAGAGGGGATGTTACCCCCCTCACCGCCTCATCACAGGCAGGCCCTACCGGACCCTTCCTCTGGTGACGATGTCCCCCCCGGAGACAGAGAAGGGGCAGAGGGACACAGCCCTGGGGTCGTCCACGTCAAAGTTCAACAGACCGTACTCACCCCTCCCACATCCCCCTGCACCTCCGCCTGCTCTTCAGGCCAGGCACCCTGACTCATTCAGCCCACCACAGCCTGTCAGAACCCCGTCCTGTGGTGAGCAGTCCACCGTCGGCGCATGTACTTTGCACTGCATTTGAAAAAAAACGTCTGCATGGACGCCTCACAATGCGACTTCTACCTAATTTCCTGTTTTTGTTTTTTTTCTATCCTGCAGTTGAGGCTGATGAAGCCACCCTTCAGTGTCCCCCTGCCCAGTCGAACCCAGCGAGTCCCGTCGAGAGGACGGAGTTCCCCTGCTCCCAAGCGGTTTGGCGCAGCCTGAGCTCAGGAAATCCTGAGGAAACGTCTGAGCCGGCAGCTCTCGGGGGGCTGCTGGGGCCCCTCCTCCTCCGGGGCTGTCGCCAGAGGAGCTGTGGGGAGGACTGCCCGCTGTGTGGCAAGGTTGGCACAACATCAGTCGTTACAGCATTCTGTCATCTCATTGCACACTGGTTACCAGGGGTTGATGTTGAGCGGTAAAATACAAGGACATTGTTCACAGGTTGATAAACGTTTTTGTATTTTCTTTTGGGGTTGAGTCAATAATAAATGCAAACATTGAATCAAACTAACTGAACAGTTGGGTCAACACCTGCACAATGTATGCCTTAGATTACACTTTAAATATTTAAAGTGACATTCTGACACTTACAAAGTGAATGCGTTCTCTCTTCTTCTTTTTGTCCTATTTCTTCTTCAGGTGTTTTCCTCTGTGTCTTGTCTGGAGTCTCACATCCAGAAGCTGCACAGCAGCAGAGCCCGTCTGTCATCAGACAGCCCCAGGTCTGCCAGGCAGCAGTACGCTCACAGAACCAAACCAAGGTTGCAACACAAGGTAGATACGTTACCAAAACACATCCGGACTCTAAAGCTGTATCAACAACCTGAATAGTAACACAAATACACATGCTGTGCTGTCTAGTTACAAAATTTTTTCAACCCCAAATCAGTGTCGACGATTCATAAGAGCTTGACTCAGATTCCAACCCATTCATTTAATGCAGAGGGACTTTGTAATCATGTGATGTCATTTAGGTTTGTAGTAAGCCTGTGATGTATGTGTGACAGGAACGGACGTTTGGCTGCAAAGAGTGTGGGAAGACATTCAAGCGCTCCTCCACCCTCTCCACCCACCTGCTCATCCACACAGACACCAGGCCCTACCCCTGCCAGTACTGTGGCAAGCGCTTCCACCAGAAGTCCGACATGAAGAAACACACCTTCATACACACAGGTTAGAACACACACACACGGGTTAGAACACACACGCCTTCATACACACGGGTTAGAACACACGCACACCTTATTTTTAGACAGGGAATTCCGTTTTCCATAAACCAGGAAACATGTATGTATGTATGATGTTTATGTATGGATATTCGCATGTTGTCTGTACATATGGCTTTCCTATAGGCCTGTGTATGCTTGAGATGGTGAACGTCTCACCCTCAGTATACGACTCCTAAACAGCCCCTACGTCATGTTCTGCAGGTGAGAAGCCTCACGTGTGCCCTGTGTGTGGGAAAGCCTTCAGCCAGAGCTCCAACCTCATCACCCACAGCAGGAAGCACAACGGCAGCCGGCCCTATCACTGCCCTCGCTGCCTCTACAGCTGCCAGCGCAAGGCAGAGCTGCTCCAGCACCAGGAGCACCACTGCAGATAGAGACCCTGAAAACAGCTGGTCCCAGTTCAGCTCTTAACACTGGCAGGACACTGGAAACAAGACTCTCAGAGATTTGAGACTGATCCAAATGCAGTTTTTACCTCCAGCAGGGGCTTAATGCTAGATTTCCCCCTCAGTTATTAAAGTTGATTTGTGTTTTTCCACTTGGAGGGGGAACATGTAAATACACTTTACATTTCTGATCCCGAGTTCAGTTTTCCCCACTAGGGGGTGCATTCTCCCAGACTGGCGAATATCAGGGCATGAATACCTACATATGGAGAACAAATGTGTGAAAATATATTGATACATATTTAAATACACAGATTGTAATCTGGGTCTTGATTTATTTGAACAGGGTTACAGAGTCAGAAGCAAGTTATTGGCGGAAGGCTTTGTGATTGTGATTATGAAAGACTCAGTAACCATTGTCCTTGAAGAACTGAGCCCTGGCAACAACGTCGTTGGAGTAGTCTCCCCCAGTTGTACTAGCATCCACTGATTCATAGGAGTGCACTCTGCTCGCTCCCATATTGTAGGCTGCCAAAGCCCCTGAACACAAATAGAAAGACAGTTACAAAGTGATAAATATATTTGAATTGAATTATTTATGCGAATCATTAATCTAAGTACTTACCTTTCAGACATTGGTCGTTGGACCAGCTGGGAAATTTATTCTTGATTTCACCATAGCTGCCAATCAAAATATCAGTGGCTTGACGGATATGCTGCTCACTGAATGGACCCCCTCGAGGAGTGTGCCAGTTCTTGTCAACCTACACACAATGTTATGCATTCATGAATATAGGCTATTATGTTATGCTATTATGTTATGCTATGTGTTGCTATTAGTTTATAAGATGCATTTACTTTCAGAGCTCTAATGAACCATTTTACTTTTCACTAGTTTTTTTTTCAGAGGACAGACAGATTTTTACCCTCAACATCTAGAGCCTACATACTTTGATAAGAATCAGAATCACAAAACCCTTTATTTGCCAAGTAAGTTTGCACAAACAAGGAATTTACTATATATACACACAGAATATACATATTTTTGGTATGTCCCACACACATTAAAACTATTTTGCACATGTTTAGACATTGTACCTGCATAAGGCCAAAGGCATTGCCATGGTCCCCCCAGCCATTGCCATCCAGACCTGTTCCCCCCCTGGACTCTCGTGAGATGATGCCAGCGATGACTGCTGCGTCCATTCCAGTCTGTCTCCCCACACTGTCAATGTTGTCCTTGTATTTGTTCACATGGGGCAAGTCACGATTTGCCATATTACGGGATCCGCCAGTCCCTGTTACAAACATAACCACATCTATCAACACTTTGAGGTTATATGAAATGTAAGTTTTAATGTAGATCCAAGTGGGACAAGTGTCCTTGAACATACCAGCTGTTTGATGATCAGCATTTGCTGTCTCCGATGAGGCACCGGTGGTATCGATGTTGCGAACGTTTCCGAAACCTAAATTCAGGCATCAAAATAACAAATTAAGCAGGCAGCAGGGCTGTTTGATTTCAAACGTGGGTGGTGGCACAGCTTTAAGAATTTAGCATGCAGCCGTTAACTAGGCCTATAGCCTAATTCTCTTAATAAAAAGTTGGGGCCATAGATTTTCCCTTTTTTTTAAAAAGTGAATAATTGCCCAATACTAATAATGATAAACTAGAGGGTACAATTTCTGGGCAAATTGTAGGGTGTGTTTGCTTGCGTCGGTTGCAGGGGGGGGTCCTTTTTTAATCGCATTTTTACAACTGATATTTCAGTATAATTTATATAAAAATGCATACTTATTATTTATAGAGATTACATATATATGAGTGCATCCCCCAAATGAAAACACTCCCCACAAATTCGAGTCAACTACCCCCAAATATATGGAACGCCGATTTGGTCAAAATATAATAAATACATCTGTAAATACATATATAACTAGAGAGCATACAATTTCTGGGAAAATTGTGAGGGTGTGCCTGCTTATCCGTCCCTTTAAGTTTTTCCCTTCTAGTGATATTTTCAAGCATTTAGCCTACTCATAGTCTATTGCATAATAATTCATTAAGAACACCCTTGGAAAGAAGCTACTGTAACAAAGTTATCACTGGAAATATTTCTGATGGAATAGCGATTCAAACAGTAGCTCTATGTCTGCTAACTTATGACATGCCCCCAAAAACGCTGGAAAATCGCTCATGCATAAAAAGCTCAATAGCGATCATTGTCAGTAACAACGCAAAATGCGATATAGAGCTAGCCCTTTGTGGAGAAGCTGCCCCGGTAAATTGTATACTACAGTGTTCGTCTTGGTGGCGATCGTTGGTTGAACGTTCCGTTGTACGGTTTAGGCTGAAATTAAATATTGCTTTTATGAACAGATTGACAAGTTTAGGCTGTGTCAATGAAGTTCGGGTTAGTAGTCAGACAGTTTCACCTATTGAAATACTTTTGATTTAAGGGAGTGCCGAACATGTTCTGTCGCCGTTTGACTTCCTACCGTAAACAGCTGTGGATGTTTTTGTTAGCTACACAGTGTCTCGCGTAGGCTACAGCGTTGCAGTACTGGTTTGAAATCACAGGTAATGATTATTTCACCAACAAATCGTTTACTTGTAATCTAATGTCATAATAAATCGTACAACGAAAATGTATTTGTGAGTAATGTTTATTTTAACGATTGAAAACAGATGCATCATAGACCGCTGTATGTGTTGCCCGGGCAACATAGGCTAATGTCATGATGCTAATGCTTCAGTGAAATAGTAGACCACCGTTTCCGAAAGTAGATGTAGTTCCTCAATAATATCACCTTATATTGTTAATTACACTTCACAATTGTGTTTCATATCACAAAGTAAAATGAGTAAATAGTTATTACCCTGGCCTCTTTGCTTGTGGCGTTTCTGCAGCTGCCTTGCAGTAGCGTTAAAGCTATAGTTAGCAAAGCTATCTCCCAGAAGTTAACAAGCTGCTAAACTAATGTTCTGCTAGAGGTAGTCACGCGTGTTTCGTGACGTTAGTAGCGTCAGTGACTGTGGCTAGCAAGTTAGCCAGGTAAATAACAAGACAAGCAACTCAATGGCTACCAACTTTTGACATGACGTTTTTTAAGTAATCAAAATATTGACTGATGCTAAGGAGGCGGCACGATACCATCCCTGCTGTGCAACAGTCTTCTATGCACGTCGTATCTAATGCGTCGTTGCTAACATGTGCCGACGCTGTGATGTAGGCTATTATAACTGAGTAGTCTACCCTTTGCCGACAAAATCAACTTTATGCCACAAAAACGTTGCATGGTCCTAAACTGTGCAACGGAACGTAAATTCGAATAGAACCAACTCAATCGCTACCAAGACGAAACTTTTGACACATAGTTTGTCTATGTAGTCCAAATAGTGACCGAGCCTTAGGGGGGCAAGAATAAATAATAATAATAATATATATGTGAGATAACAAAGGTTGGCTCTGGCGAAGCCTAGGGCACACCCAAATATGGCAAAAGGACGTTTTTGTAAAGACAACATTTATTTATTTAATGCGACTTTTATTTTCTAATGCCACATTTATTTGTTTCTTGAGACTTTTACACTCCACATTTATTTCCACACCACATTTATTTCCAATCCACATTTATTTCCGATCTCACATGCAAACGAGAGGGGCGTGGTTATCTTCAGACTAACGCAGCTGCACAAGATCGAAGGCAGATAGCGACACCTATCTACCTCCATCACCAGAATCGTCACTATTCACACAACATTCAACATTATTGACGATTTTCAAGTCGCATCTCATATTTGTTGCTGTAGGCTAAGAAAATAAAACAGTTGTTCTGTAGAGCACTTATCCGCCCCAAATCAATGTGTGCCAAAATAATATATCCTGACAAGCCATGCTGATCAATTAGATCTATAAGCGTGCTGGGTCCCGTCCTCTTCATAGTTTATATCAATGACTTACCGGAAGCGGTCAGCAGCACAGTGGGGATAGTCCTCAAAGTAAACCAGCAGATGGCGATGGTAAAGCGCAGCCCTATGGAACAAGTTTTTAAACGTTGAGTTACAGTAATGTAATGTTGTTTTCCATCTGGGGGTGTGTGTCCTTGTATTGGGGAGAGGTGAGCAAGTCATCCTATTTGGGAGGAGTTGACTCGTATTTGGGGGGGGTGTTTTGCACTTCGGGGCCACCGTGGAATGGTGATTAGCAGCCTCATAGTTGAATCAAAACGAATACATTTGGCAGACCGGTGTACAAATTTACCTAATCTCTATGACTTAAACGTCCTTTTAAGTTTTCCCTTCTCGTGATATTTTCAGGCATTTAGCCTACTCATATTGCATTCATTCTTTCACGCATGGTCACTACAGTGACATATTCAAAACTCTGTTTCTTGTATATGCATGGGTTTTTGGTGGTTTAGTTGCACATCAGCCACTCTAGTGGACGCTTTTGCGTCTTCCCTACACTGCGGCCAGTTGTTTTAAGTGAAACAATTTTCGAAATTCCAAGATGGACGACGGATTTACAAAAACGCTAGCTAAGGCATAAATATCTTGCCAATCCTTCTTTAGAAGTAGACCATCGTAGGTAAATAAAATGTTGTAACATAAAGTAACTACTAAGGAGCAATAGGCCTACTATTGTAAAATCTTCAAAGTATTGCTTTTATTTTGGGAGGAAATTACAATTGATCACCTGTCCACTAAATTGGGCATCACGCGTCACTGGCTTTAAATCGACCACAACTTTGATGTTCTTGAAAACACTTCCATCTGCAACAACTTTTTGGGCTGTTATAATTTGATTGTTATTATTTTTACCTGCCTGTTGGTTTTTACTCCAACAACACTAATTTGACTTTATTCTACATTAGTTACCTGATCAACCTGCTAATTATTAGATTCAGGTCAGGTGTGCTGGATTAGTGTTGGAGATAAAACCTACAGGCAGGTAGCTCTCCAGGAGCAGGGTTGGAGACCCCTGTTTTAGATGTTTCTCAAACCTGATTCAAATGATTGAGTTGTTATCTAGCTCAGTGGTTCTCAAACCGGTCCTCGGGACCCCCTGTCCTGCATGTTTTAGATGTTTCCCTGCTCCAACACACCTGATTCAAATGAATGGTCGCTAACAGGTTTCTACAGACCTAGATAACGACCCATTCATTTGAATCAGGTGTGTTGGAGTAGGGAAACATGTAAAACGTGCAGGACAGGGGGTCCCTGAGGACCGGTTTGAGAACCACTCTAGCTCAGCACAAGCTTGATAACGACCATTCATTTGAATCAGGTGGAGTCAGAAGATTCTTCACATTTCATTGAGAAAGTTGGTCAAATATGTGACACAGTAGTTTTAACAGCATATGATTTTTCTCATTGGTTTGGTTAATCCATATCTCTTCAGTTTCTTATTTCTTTACAACCCAAACGCATGCTGTCCACCTGAGTGGACAAAAACTATTGTGTATAAAAGTGTGTATAAAATAAATAATGTTCAACTTCATTTTTGTATACATAAAGAGGACTAAAAACACATGGGGAAAGAAATCCAACAGCACACCCAATAATGAAACCAATGCCCGTTATACAGTATAGCCGAGCCTACTGCAAGCCTAATAACAACTTAACCGTTAGAGCCTATAGGCTGTTTATACATAGCATAAACATTATGACAATTTAATCAAACCAAAGACTTACTCATGTTGATGTTGGTTCTTGTTGGCTAACGTTATTGACACCGGCACTGTTTGGAGAATTTGACTGATCGATGATTCTTGTTCCTTCTCACATTTATAACCCCGACCAGGGGCGTGGCCAAGTGGTGGCCACGGCCACCATTGGTCAGAGAATGGCAACCCTGCCGGGCCCCACCCAACCTCACGGCACGGCAAAAAAAATAACAAATTCCTGAACAGAAATGGTATAAAGCTGAAATAAATGCATTAGTATTTTTTTTATCAAGTCGTCTTATATTGTCATTTGTCACTTACGCTACAAGCCCCATATTTGCAACATGTTGGGCAACGCCCCCATCAACAACGCAAGACACAAACCAACGTGCCTGCATTCTGACAGCTAACCACTGGATACCGTTAGAAAGGTGCTGCTCTGAGTGATGTATTGTGGGAGTTTTAAAATAGCACACACACACACACACGCGTGCACACACACCTTCATACACACGGGTATGCACATGGACTCAAACCCTCAGCTCTTCTGTCAGCTCACTTCAGTTAACCCCTTAGGTATTACATGTCTTGAAATGCCCTTTTTAGACAAGGAATACATTTTTCCCATAAACCAGGAAACATTTATGTATGTATGATGAAGTTTATGTATGGATATTCGCATGTGTAGTGAGGTCAGCAGACCAACATCTCGTCACACCTGAAGAGTGATTCAATCACTCCAGACAAACCTAATCAGCTCTTGTGACACCCTCAGTATGCTGATTACCCACCAAACGCTGATGTAAAGGAACCATAGAATTGGGGGGGGGACCTCCCCAATCTACCTAATCAGCAGCCCTGCTAGTTTGCAGGTTCAAAGGGCCTGCTTGAGACAACACGTGTCCAGCAACCATTTGTGCTCTCTGTGCGATTTGAATCAAGAATATACCTTGATCAGAACTTTTGAGGAAAGTTCTTGAGACTTCACCTTTACCACAAGATTAGAAGGTGAAGGATTATGACAGGGATATTTGTGTCATGTTTGTTACTTAGTTTTAATGTTGTGTTCACTGAAATCTTCATTCTAGTCACTACTCCTTCTTCTTGAAAGATAACCAAGTCATTCTTGGTATCTACACAAAGCTTACATAATAAAACAATCATTCAACTATATATTGTAACTGTACCAGGATGTCCAGAACAATATTTGAACAATCTTATAAACCAGCCAGAGACCAGATCACACCTTTGGTAGGTGTGAAGGAAGGAGGGGGAGTTGAGAACCCAACTTCCCCCAATCAACGTGATTGGCGTTCCAAGGACGTCGCCAAGCTTCTCCTGAGATTCAACTTTATAGTGATCGCGACACTATCTGGACGTTTCAACAGAAGGACCAAAAACGCAATTCCAATTGCGAACTGACTGAGATCACGCAGACTCCGTCCCATGCAGCGCAGACTTCAGATTCTTCAAATGGACCTTTGGCGCAAACCGGCCTCGAACTCATTGATCAACCCTTGATCAAACGTAAGCATGGCTAACGCTCTTTCCTCCCAGACATGGCATTGGCGTAGGCTGTTTATGATTTGTAAGGATGTAATCATTGACTGTACAATTTCTGTCTTTAAGTTAGACCATTTCATTCTGTTCATTGAAACCAATATATCATATCAAATCAATAGGCCTAATCGAACTTGTTCATACGATCTAAAAACCTTACTTGAATACATTCATTGTAAAGATATTCTGACTTGTGCGTGCTCACTGATGTTACGATTGGCTCACTTAGAACGAATTCACTAGGCCTATTTAAGATTAGACTGATTATTACGAAGGCTATTATTCAATATATTAATAAATAAGGTTTCCTCTGTCCCTTTAAACAAATAAGAGGTGGTGCCCTAAAGAACTATATACTTATTAGAAATTAAGTATTGTCTATCTTAACCGTACGTGTTCACCCCACTACACATGTGTTGTCTGTACGTATGGCTTCCCTATAAACCTGTGTAATCCTGAGACGGTGAACGTCTCACCCTCAGTATACGACTCCTAAACATCCCCCTACATCATGTCCTGCAGGTGAGAAGCCTCACGTGTGCCCTGTGTGTGGGAAAGCCTTCAGCCAGAGCTTCAACCTCATCACCCACAGCAGGAAGCACAACGGCAGCCGGCCCTATCACTGCCCTCGCTGCCTCTACAGCTGCCAGCGCAAGGCAGACCTGCTCCAGCACCAGGAGCACCACTGCAGATAGAGACCCTGAAAACAGCTGGTCCCAGTTCAGCTCTTAACACTGGCAGGACACTGGAAACAAGACTCTCTGAGATTTGAGACTGATCCAAATGCAGTTTTTACCTCCAGCAGGGGCTTAATGCTAGATTTCCCCCTCAGTTATCAAAAGCTGATTTGTGTTTTTCCACTTGGAGGGGGAACATGTAAATACACTTTACATTTCTGATCCCAGTTCAGTTGTCCCCACTAGGGGGTGCATTCTCCCAGACTGGCGTTTAGGCTTAAAAACATCAGGGCATGAACACCATATGGAGAACAAACGAGTCTGAAAATATATTTGCTCAATTTATTGATATATTGAATTTATTGATATATATTTCAATACACAGATTGTTATCTGGGACTGTATTTATTTGAAATAACCCACTACAAATAGTTGCGAGACAGAATGATTCAAATCATTTGCACATGGCTACAGAGTTAGAAGCAACTTATTGGCGGAAGGCTTTCTTATTGTTTATGAAAGACACTCAGTAACCATTGCGCTTGAAGTACTGAGCCCTGCCGACAACATCCTTAGAGTAGTCTCCCCCATGGGTATTAGCATCCACTGATTCATAGGAGTGCACTCTGCTCGCTCCCATATTGTAGGCTGCCAAAGCCCCTGCACACAAATGGAAAAAGACAGTTACAAAGTTTACAAATATACATATACAATACAAATATCTGATTATAGTAGTCTTGAATAATGATTAATACGAATCAAATAAGTATTTACCTCTCTGACGTTGTTCCTCGTTCCAGGTAGGAAATTTCCTACTAATTTCACCATGACAGCCTTTATAAATATCAGTGGCTTGACGGATATGCTGCTCACTGGTTGCCCCCCCTTGAGGTTTGTGCCAGTTCTTGTCAACCTACACACAATGTTATGCATTCATGAAGATAGGACATTATGGGTGTATATGTTAGTTTATAAGATACATTTACTTTCAGAGCTCTAGCTTTACTTTTTCATTCGTTGAATTTTTAGAGGACAGAGAGATGTTCACCCTCAATGTATAGAGCCTACATAATTAGATAAGAATCAGAAACTGCTTCATTTGCCAAGTTTGCAAAAACAGAGAATTTACTATATATATAATTTTAAATGTACCACACACATTAAAACTATGTGTTGCACATGTTCAGACATTGTAGGCTACCTGCATAAGCCCAAAGGCGTTGCCATTGTCGCCACAGCCATTGCTATCCAGACCTCTTCCTCCTCTGGACTCTCGTGACATGATGCCAGCGATGACTGCTGGGTCCGTTCCAGTATCTCTCCCCACTTTCTTAATGGTCTCCTTGTATTTGTTCACATAGGGCAAGTCATCCTCGGCATCCTCTGCCATATTAGACCTGTTACAAACAAAACCGAATTATCATTTTTTTAAGAACTTAGCATGCGGCCGTTAGGTCTTCAAAAAGTGAATAAGAAAGTGCATGTAGGGAGGCTATATAACCTAGGCCTACATGGGTTAAAATAATAATAGCCTAAAAATAATATGAATTAAGAAACCTATGCCCGTTATACAGTATGGCCTACTGTAGGCCTAATAAGTTAATTAATAGGCTATAGCTTACATAGCATAAACATTCTGACAATTTAATAAAACCAAAGACATATACTCACGTTGATGTTGGTTCTTGTCGGCTAACGTTATTGAGACCGGCACTGTTTGGAGAACTCGACTTATTGATGCGGATTGGTGATTCTTGTTCCTTCTCACATTTATAACCCCGACTCCACAGGACACTCCCACCATCTCAATTTACAATAAATCGTCTCTACAGTTTCCATGAAACAGGCATATCTTATTTTAATGGTCTTATCTTGGTTTACATAAGGTGATCCTTGTTCCTTCTCACATTTGTAACCCCAACTCCACACAGGACACTCCCATGAATTACAATAAATCATCTCTACAGTTTCCATGAAACAGGCATCTTATTTTAATTGTCTTATCTTGATTTACACATTTTGTTTGGTTCACAAAACTAAAACACCAAGCCCTTATGTGCTTTTGTTCAGCCAATGGTAAAATAGTACACAAAACACCAGTAGGCCTACAGTTTCTAACTTCTGATTGGGTGGGCAAACCTGGACCTCAGTGTTTGTCAAATGGGGTATGCGTACCCCCACAGAGAAAAATATGAGAGTAAACCATAAAAATCTGGGTATAAATACTATTTATTTACAACATAAATATGGGTATCGGGGGTACTTGGATTCCGAAATCAGGAAAAGGAAGTACTGAAGCCAAACTATCTTAAAACCCACGTCCTGACCCAATGCAGGCTTCAGGGACGATGCATTTTCCATTCAGCGCGAAATGGGCGTACTTGCCCCAAGTTCAAGGTCAATTAGGCTTGGATAAACAAGACAGTGCCCACTGAGATATTAGGTACATGTCCACGCCCTGGCACGATTAGATTATCGCAGTCATAGAGAGAAATGTTGGCCTCTTGTAACCTTCGATGCCTATATAGGAGATTATGACCACCCATGGTCACAAGGGTAGGTTTAAACTAGGGTCAGTTTCGGTTAGCATCATTGTTGTGTCAATGGCCAACTCAAAGGTTCTTTTACTTTCGAAATGTGTAACTTGTTTCAAGGATAAGGATCATTTTATTGTCATTCCAAAAACATGTGCATGAGCCCGAAAACCATTTGGTACTGAGGTCCGGTTAAAACCACTTACAAATAAATAACTAAACTACTCATCTTAAATATATTCCACAAATATTCAATGCACGGTGTTTTGGTTCATGCAAGTTATTTAGCCTACCAAACTACTAAAATGATGCGGATTTGGTCCATGGCCATCCGTCTCTATCTCACCTCCATCTCGACACAAATCCTCTAATCATCTGAGTTGAGAAACTTCATAGCCACCCAAAATGACTTGGGACTTTGGAATTTTTATAGTCCCCAGCCTTTACGACAGCATCATGGTTATTTCTGTGGTCGACAATAGGTTAAATGAAATAATCACTGAAAACAACCAGATGAAGTCTAGGCTGATCATTATCAAATGGCCCAGCACACACAACTCAAACTTCCCAACCCCACAATGTAAAAACATTTTCAAATACAGAGACCTGCCTACTCACTGCTAGGTGAGTATCAATATTACAGCCTGATCTTTTATCAAGCATCACTTAAAAATACCTTATGTTTTCATGAATGATAAGAACACTGTCAACAGAAATGAATCAAATAAAAACAAATCACACATTAAGAACGTTTTGGATGTTTATTTATTAGATTTTTAAGTGTTTTATTTATTTTTCTCCCCCAAAATCCTGAGGTATTCAAAATATAATGCCATTTATTCTGTTTCAAATGGGACAGGGGAAAACTTCAAAATGCAACAAAATAAAATGAAATAAAGAAACTAGTTGAGCCAGTAAAGTGGTGCCAGAACATATCTATTGTGTCAAACATACACTGAACTTGCAGTTGCAGTAACTGGGGGGGAAACACACTGTGTTCCTTGCCATCTAGCAGGCCATGCAATTAACAAGAACTGCATTTTTGAAAACCCAAGGGAAAATATGCACTTGTTTTTCAAAACACCTCGCTAGAGTGCCGATAAAGTTGATTATTTCAGTCAAATCTCTACAAGATTTGTTCTTATTTGAAAAGATTGTAGCTGGCTCAAAGTCTCAAACAACAGAAGTGACTAGTGTAGCGCTTATATATTTAAATACACCATGCTTTAATGTGTTCAGATTTAAACCATAACCGCCAGTTGGCCTGAAGAATAGGATATCAAACTGGAAACAGAATAAACGGACCTCAGTAAGCAAACATCAAAGAGAAAAGACACCCTACAAGTCAGTCAAACCAGGTATGAACAGATTATCATTGTCATCAGACAGCCCCAGGTCTGCTAGGCAGCAGTACACTCACAGAACCAAACCAAGGCTGCAACACAAGGTAAATACGTTACCAACCCACATCCTGACTAAAGGCCTGAAAGCTGAATCAACAACTTTAATAGTAAAACACACATACCTAGTACACATACCTAGCTGTGCTGTGCAGTCTTGTAAAAAAAAATCAACCACAAATCAGTGTCGACGATTCATAAGAGCTTGATTCAGATTCCAACACAGTGATCTGATGCAGAGGGACTTTGTAATCATGTGATGTCATTTAGAATGGTTTGTAGTAACCCTACAAACCATTTGTAGTAAGAACACACGCACACACACCTTATTTTTAGACAGGGAATTCAGTTTTCCATGAACCAGGAAACATGTATGTATGTATGATGAAGTTTATGTATGGATATTCGCATGTGTTGTCTGTACATATGGCTTTCCTATAGGCCTGTGTATGCTTGAGATGGTGAACGTCCCACCCTCAGTATACTACTCCTAAACATCCCCTACGTCATGTTCTGCAGGTGAGAAGCCTCACGTGTGCCCTGTGTGTGGGAAAGCCTTCAGCCAGAGCTCCAACCTCATCACCCACAGCAGGAAGCACAACGGCAGCCGGCCCTATCACTGCCCTCGCTGCCTCTACAGCTGCCAGCGCAAGGCAGACCTGCTCCAGCACCAGGAGCACCACTGCAGATAGAGACCCTGAAAACAGCTGGTCCCAGTTCAGCTCTTAACACTGGCAGGACACTGGAAACAAGACTCTCTGAGATTTGAGACTGATCCAAATGCAGTTTTTACCTCCAGCAGGGGCTTAATGCTAGATTTCCCCCTCAGTTATCAAAAGCTGATTTGTGTTTTTCCACTTGGAGGGGGAACATGTAAATACACTTTACATTTCTGATCCCAGTTCAGTTGTCCCCACTAGGGGGTGCATTCTCCCAGACTGGCGTTTAGGCTTAAAAACATCAGGGCATGAACACCATATGGAGAACAAACGAGTCTGAAAATATATTTGCTCAATTTATTGATATATTGAATTTATTGATATATATTTCAATACACAGATTGTTATCTGGGACTGTATTTATTTGAAATAACCCACTACAAATAGTTGCGAGACAGAATGATTCAAATCATTTGCACATGGCTACAGAGTTAGAAGCAACTTATTGGCGGAAGGCTTTCTGATTGTTTATGAAAGACACTCAGTAACCATTGCGCTTGAAGTACTGAGCCCTGCCGACAACATCCTTAGAGTAGTCTCCCCCATGGGTATTAGCATCCACTGATTCATAGGAGTGCACTCTGCTCGCTCCCATATTGTAGGCTGCCAAAGCCCCTGCACACAAATGGAAAAAGACAGTTACAAAGTTATACAAATATCTGATTATAGTAGTCTTGAATAATGATTTATGCGAATCAAATAAGTATTTACCTCTCTGACGTTGTTCCTCGTTCCAGGTAGGAAATTTCCTACTAATTTCACCATGACAGCCTTTATAAATATCAGTGGCTTGACGGATATGCTGCTCACTGGTTGCCCCCCCCTTGAGGTTTGTGCCAGTTCTTGTCAACCTACACACAATGTTATGCATTCATGAAGATAGGACATTATGGGTGTATATGTTAGTTTATAAGATACATTTACTTTCAGAGCTCTAGCTTTACTTTTTCATTTGTTGAATTTTTAGAGGACAGAGAGATGTTCACCCTCAATCATCAGAGCCTACATAATTAGATAAGAATCAGAAACTGCTTCATTTGCCAAGTTTGCAAAAACAGAGAATTTACTATATATATATAATTTTAAATGTACCACACACATTAAAACTATGTGTTGCACATGTTCAGACATTTGTACCTGCATAAGCCCAAAGGCGTTGCCAGTGTCGTCCCAGCCATTGCTATCCAGACCTCTTCCCCCTCTGGACTCTCGTGACATGATGCCAGCGATGACTGCTGGGTCCGTTCCAGTATCTCTCCCCACTTTCTTAATGGTCTCCTTGTATTTGTTCACATAGGGCAAGTCATCCTCGGCATCCTCTGCCATATTAGACCTGTTACAAACAAAACCGAATTATCATTTTTTTAAGAACTTAGCATGCGGCCGTTAGGTCTTCAAAAAGTGAATAAGAAAGTGCATGTAGGGAGGCTATATAACCTAGGCCTACATGGGTTAAAATAATAATAGCCTAAAAATAATATGAATTAAGAAACCTATGCCCGTTATACAGTATGGCCTACTGTAGGCCTAATACGTTAACGAGTTAATAGGCTATAGCTTACATAGCATAAACATTCTGACAATTTAATAAAACCAAAGACATACTCACGTTGATGTTGGTTCTTGTCGGCTAACGTTATTGAGACCGGCACTGTTTGGAGAACTCGACTTATCGAGGCGGATTGGTGATTCTGAATCCTTCTCACATTTATAACCCCGACTCCACAGGACACTCCCATAAGTCCCATAAATCGTCTCGACAGTTTCCATGAAACGGGAATTGTCTCATCTTGATTTCGGTTTCGTTTTGTTCACCAAAAAATGTAAACAAACTTCCCACCCAACTTCTGATTGGGTGGGAAAGCCTGGACTTCTTAACCCAGTGTTTCTCAAATGTGGTATGACTTACAGTAAGTAGGCTACAGTGACATTCCCCCTGGGTCAGTTTCGGTTAGCGTCGGAACGAATTTATGTTGCCTATTGAGATCCGGTTAAAACCACTCACAAATAAATAGCCTAACTAAACTACTCGTCTTAAATATATTACAAAACTATTCAATGCATGCAGTGTTTTGGTTCATGCAAGTTATTTAGCCTACCTAACTACTAAAATGATGCAGATTTGGTCCATGGCCATCCGTCTCTATCCCACCTCCATCTCGACACAAATCCTCTAAGCATCTGAGTTGAGAAACTTCATAGCCACCCAAAATTACTCGGGACTTTAGAATGTTGAGTCCCCAGCCTTTATAACAGCATCATGATTATTTCTGTGGTCGATAGATTAAATTAAATAATCACTAAAAACAACCAGATGAAGTCTATAGGCTGATCATTATCAAATGGCCCAGCACACACAACTCAAACATCATTGGGAAGATATATTATTCCATTTGTTTTCCAACCCCTAATCCATGTAACAATATTTTCAAATAGGTGACCTGACTACTCACTAAGGTTGGTATCGACATTAGAAGCATCACTTAAAAATACCTTATGTTTTCATGAATGATAAGAACACTGTCAACAGAAATGAATCAAATAAAAACAAATCACACGTTCAGAACTTTTTGGATGTTTATTTATTTATTTGATTTTTAAGTGTTTTATTTATTTTTCTCCAAAAAAATCCTGAGGTATTCACAATATAATGGCATTTATTCAGTTTGAAATGGGACATGGGAAAACTTCAAAATGCAACAAAATAAAATGAAATTAAGAAGCTAGTTGAGCCAGTAAAGTGGTGCAGATTGATGTCAGCTGTCAGAACATACCTATTGTGTCAAACATACACAGAAGTTGCAGTTGCAGTAACTAGGGGGGAAACACACTGTCTTCCTTGCCATCTAGCAGGCCATGCAATTAACAAGAACTGCATTTTTTTTAAACCCAAGGGAAAATAAGCAATTGTTTTCTAAGATTTCTTTTTTTTCAAAACACCTCGCAAGAGTGCAGATAAAGTCGATTATTTCAGTCAAATCTCTACAAGAATTGTTGTTATTTGTAAAGATTGTAGCTGGCATTTCTTACTTGTGTATCAAAAGGACTCAAAGTCTCAAACAACAGAAGCGACTAGTATAGCGCGTATATATTCAAAATACACCATGCTTTAATGTGTTCAGATTTAAACCATAACCGCCAGTTGGCCTGAAGAATAGGATGTCAAACTGGAAACAGAATAACGGACCTCAGTAAGCAAACATCAAAGAGAAAAGACACCCTACAAGTCAGTGAAACCAGTTATCATTGGTCTGTTTCGGCCTACCTAAACCACCATGGTTTCAGTTGATTGTGGTTGGATATTTGGATACTTGTGTCAACGGTAAAACGCCACTGATAGACTGTCTCTCAACCATGTGTCTTGTTTGGCTTTAAAAACAAACACAAACTGCCAATAAATAAATATCAGAGAGACCAAAAACAAAAAAAAAGGACATTGACGAGAAAAAAAAGACATTGTTGAATGTTTTTTTCTTATTTGACGAGTCACAGGTCTATGATTGATAACGGAGCTCTGTGACTGGAAGATAACACCCCTCCCCCCCCTCCCTCCCTCTTCCCCTCCCCGTCACTCAAAAGCCACATCATTCATGACCGTCTTAGCATAACAACAAGTTCTCCAGGGACAGTGATCCAGAAAGCAGGAACAACAAGTTCTGAAGCTAGCTTGCCAAAATATTCAATACAACTTATTATTTTGCGGTTTAAAGAGAATGATAACTATCTGAATTAGGACAACATGGGACCACACTACACACTTCCCATTAACATAGAAAGAGCTTTGCAAAGAACTATATAGAGAACTGACTCGTAGTACAGCATTAGAGAAACATGAAACAGTGGGGCTTTTGGGCAGGGTTAGGTAAAAAATTATAATAATAATGTGAAATAATAATGTCAAAAACTAAGCCCTCAGTAAAATAAGAGAACAAAATACAAAATAAAAAAACACAGAAATAAACAAATTAAGTTCAACATATTGGAGGACCGAGGATTACAGCAACGCAGGGTGTAAAGACTTGAGGGCGGGGCCAAGAAAGTGACGCCCCGCCCACATAGAAAAAGACACACCTTTGACCAGATGTTCCTTTAGAGACGGGGGAAAAAAGAAAAAAATTGTTCTCTAACTGTTTGCCTCAGCAATCTCTTGGAACATCCAGAAATTTCTTTGTTCAATTTGGTGTAATCTTTGCCCTGAATAGAATAATAAAAATGGTAACCATAATAAAACAATGGACAAAAATAAAGTAGTAATCACCATCAACAAGGACTTTTGGTAGATAAAACACTGCAATACACCTCTGCCCTATCTTCAGACTCACCACTCTCTCACACACACACACACAGACGCACACCTAAATGAAAGACACACAGCAAAGTGAGGAAGGACAAAGATCACAAGAACACAAACTACCACTCATTCTCCTCAAGAACTAGCGACAACAGAAATAAAAATGTAAATTGCAAATAGCAAGTCTAGAGAAGAGAAAAAGGCAAAAGTGTGTCTTTTCCTAGGTACACAATTCAACATTTCAACAAAAAAAGTTACAGAATATATAATATAATATGTAAAAATTATAAATAAAGATAGAGTTTTGTGTGTGTCCCCTCCCTCCCTCCCAACCATAATCTAAAATCAATGGCAGTTACAGCGGTGACAATAACATGCAATTGATACACTTACAGCATTGGATACAACCCACTACAAACCCTGTCTAACCACCCAGGCCACAACCTCTCCTCTCCCCTACCCTCCCAAACCCCAATACAATCCTTAAATATTCATCAGCTCATACAGAACACGTCTCTTGCTCGCTCTTTTACTCTCTACATGTTAGCTCTCTGAAGGCATTCTCAAAAGTTACTCGGGAGAGAGAAAAGAACAAAAAATCTTATATACCCTCCCCTAACTCCAGTTTCACCTTACATGTATGTACATGGAGGGCTTTCCATAAAGCAAGCTGACTTGATTTGAATGACTGCATAGTGAAGATGATTTTTGGTTTACTTACAGATGGGGCTATGACGCTTCCTCCCATTGCGCCCAAGAAGCAGTGCAGCGCACACAAGATGTAGTTGCAGAGCTAGTTTGACCATTGACACACACTGGTAGCAGCCAGCAACACTGTGTGTACAGTAAGTCTATACATTTGGTATGTGTGCCTGTGTGTGTCTAAACTGCAACTAGTCCTCGAGGGCAGGTCAGGATTAGAATTAAAATGCTCGTCTTTCTAACACACTTGTTTCGTTGAACCTACGACACACGTTAACACTCGAGTCCTGCAGTTTAGTACAAAGCACACCTGACTAACCCTTAGAGGGAAGAGTGGTACTGTGTTTCCAAACGTAAATGCACGCATACACACCAATGGACTCCAATGTGGGTGTATTTGTAAATGCAGGTCAGCAAAACGAATAAGAAACGCTCGACAGTGGGGAGACTGGCTCGAGCACAGAAGCGGTTTGCACTGGACAAACAAGACTGATGGGGAAGCCATTTTATCCTAATATCACCAGGGAATAATAAACGATTTAGCAATTTAGAGTGTTACGTCTCAAATAGCAAACGGTACTGGTGGTCCACGTTTGGCCAAAAAAACGCTTTCACTAATAAGTTGAGCAATACTGTCATCCATGACTGGATTGTGGTGCTTAAATATTTCAATTGTTCTAGAGACCCGATTGTTCCGTAGTAGTCTTATTGTAACTAGCACCACCTGTTTGCTCAGTGTGCGTCTGAATTATTATCCGAGTGTGTTCGCCAGTCTCCTTCTTGTCTCCTACACACACACACACACACACACACACACACACACACCACACACCACACACACACATATAGGCACGGCTACCCAAGTGGCCCCCCCACCCCCCTCCGCTGCTAACTACAGAGATTTCAGAATATAGTCATAGTTGTCAATTCTAATAGCAATAACATTAATAAGTATTTTGTATTTGTTTCGCCCAATGACACCTTTGGTGTGTAATGTCAAGGTCGTCCAGCTTGCAGGAGGACAGATGGACGGACAGGATGGAGTCATTTAAACAAGGAGGGACCCCAGAGTGACCACCCCCCCCCCAGGTTCAAAGGTCATAGTTCAGGACAGGCATGCACACCCCCCCAAATAATAACTGTACTCAGCAGTGCTATAGCAGTGGAATATTGTGATGTTAATGACAATACATACAAAACGACTTCTCATAGTGTTAAGGTAAACTGAGGTGAGGTGCGTTTCATTTGTGTAGGTTAGTTCTGTGACCCCCACCTTGCCCCCCCACACAAACCTACGCTAATCAATCTTTTCTTTTCCTACTTCATCCTCTTTACTTCCTTTAGCCATTGTCAGACTTTCTTCTTTGTATTTGGTAACGTGTTTAGACTTTGCATTATTTGATGTATTTGGTTTAAAAAAAAGAAAACTAAATAGATTTTGTCCTTTGGGGATAAAACAAGTCGACAGCAGCGTGTGTCTAAAGCAAAACGTAGCAGCGGTAGCAATGTCAATAAATAAATAATAATATAACATCTCTGGAGATAGTATAGAACAGCAAACACCATTAAAACAAATCCTAAGTCACTCGCTAAAATGACGGTTGGTACTTTGTGGTGTGTAACACCATAAAAGCTTTTACAATGTCCTGCTAGCTGTAGCATCTGACCCATACAAACAAGCTCCTCCACTGCCTTCTTCTCCATCAAAAGCCATGAATGTCCACTCATCTCCACTAGCTCTAGACCGCCCCCCCCGAGCCCTTCTGTTATCCTCCTCTTACTTTCTTTTCCTTCTTCCTCCTCTCTCTCCCGCCATTCCACTCCGTATTGTACACATTCCACTAGTTCTTCTCTTTCCCCTGTTCTCCTCTCTTCCTCTACCGCCTTCAGTCAACGTTCCATGTCCCCTCGTCTTCTCTGACTCCCGGATGTTTTCTCTGCCTCTCTCACTTCCTAGCAGTGATTTGGTACGTTTGGTACAGGGTTTGGTACGTGTGTGTGTGGGTGTGTGTGTGTGTGTGGGGGGGGTCTAGCTAGCAGGCTTCAGTTCTGGCCCTGCAGAAGGGGGGGGGGCAGTGCAACTGTGGCTGGAGGGCTTAGTCCAACTCCCTCCACGTACAACAACACTACAGCCTTTGGTTTTACCAGATCTCCGAGCCTAAGAAGAGAGCCTAAGAAGAGAGCTAGAGAGAAGGAAGGAAAGAAAAGGGAAGCCGGGCGGGAAGGAAGGAAGCCAGGTAGGAAGGAAGGAAGCCAGGTAGGAAGGAAGGAAGCCAGGTAGGAAGGAAGGAAGCCAGGCAGGAAGGAAGGAAGCCAGGTAGGAAGGATGGAAGCCAGGTAGGAAGGAAGGAAACCAGGCAGGAAGGAATGAAGCCAGGAAATCTACTTCCTACTCTTTGTCTTGAATATGCTCCTGTCTCCCTCCCCTGTCTCTCTCCAGATGGAAGGATGTATCCCTCCTCCCCCTCCACCCCCTCTCTCTCTCTCTCTCTCTCTCTCTCTCTTTCCTCTCCAGGGGTTATCACCAAAATATCACCTGATCCCAAAACAGGTGGTGCTGTAAAAAGGCAAACAATTTTTTCTTCATTCCACTCATCCGCTCATTCCCTCCGTCTCCTAAGACAGCTGTTAAGTCCACCTCGATTTCAAAATCACCTCAACCTTTCTACAGAGCTAAAGTCAAATACATCTAATTTTTTTGTAGCATTTTTCCCGTTTTTCCAATTTTACGTTCATTAGCGCATTAACTAAAGCATCTCGGTTAATGTTTGCTTCGTCTACCGTGTGTGTGGTTTTTAGGTTAGTACATTTATTTAGTAATTTCAAAGTAATTTGTGGGTTAGCGGAACAGCTATAGATATCCATAATGTAGTGACCCTAATCTGGTGTGTACACACAAACACACACAAAATTATACCCGGCTGATTATTGCACCGGTCGTGTTCTTTAGGAAACTAGCCAACCATGCGTGTGTGAAACAGATGCTAGCTCCCCTAGCTAACGGCTAACGCTAACGGCGCTAATGCTACCGGACGTGACAGTTGGCTCCAGTGTGTGTCGACTACTCTGTTGACGGGTCCTGTGACCACAGCCTATGCTGGAGCTGAACACGGACGTACGCGACGTGTCAGAGGGGTTAGTTAGTGAGCTGTACACAGAGCGTGAACGGGCCAGTCGAGCTTATACACTGGCTTCACCGCGGGGCTGTGTGGAAGTGAGGGCTCGTGTGCTGTACATGGGGAGCTCCGTGACCACTCCTCTGTGTGTTTGCCTGTCCTGATACACCCACCCTGTTCAATCGACCCGTTGCCCCTCCCTTCCGTCCATCCATCTGTCCGCTCTAAGCCCTCTTTCCTCGTCTCCGTCCTCCCTCCCTCCCTCCCTCCTCCTCTGGTGGGCGAGGCAGCAGGCTCCGGGGTCAGCCCCAGGTCAGCCCCAGTCAGCCCCAGGCCAGGCCGGGGGGGGGGAGGGGTGCTGCGTCTGGGCTACCTGCTGAACAGAGAGTGGAGCTGGTGCTGGTGGCTGTAACACTGGCTGCTGCGCGGCGACTCGGTGCGCTCCATGACCGCCTGGAACCAGCCGGCCACGTCCACCTCCAGCACCTCGTAGCGCCGGATGAAACTGTGCTCCTGGGGGGAGGGAGGGAGGGGGAGAGAGAGGGGAGGGAAGGGGGGGGAAGGTTAGAGCCTTTTGTTCTGGCAGAGGCTAGACAGGCGCGTGTGCAGGCAGAGGAGGAGTGACTCACGAGCAGCTTGTGGTATTTGGGCCGTTTTCTGTGATCCTTTGTGAGGCTGAGGAAAAAGAAACGCACGCATTGTCACGCGTGCATATCTACAGCGCGTGTGTGTGGTAGGATAGGAAGAACGGAAAAGTGTGTGCGTAGGAGGTAAGAAAAGTGTGTGTGTGTGTGTTACCAGTCTTTGACGAAGGACTGGAAGTCGAGGGAGAAGCCCATGCCGAGAGGGAGAAGGGGCGGATCCTCCTGCAGGACTTTGGTCAGAACCTCAAAGTCCGTCTTGCAGTTCTTATAGGGGAACTGTCCCGTGGCCAGCTCCACCTACAGGACGCGGGGGGACATGACACTCACAAAGACGGCCAAGACCAGAGCACTTTGTCATCGCGGCGGCGACGCCGACAGGAATCTCGACACAGTGTTAAATGATGTGAAATACCTACTAAAGTATATACAAATATACAAATACAAAAGCATACACTTCACAGCTTTTATGCTCCTGTGTAGTGTATGCTTTTCTAGTCCAGCGTGCTGGAGGTGTGGGGTGGTGGTGGTGGTGGGAGGCAGTACTGTACCAGAGAGATGCCCAGGCTCCACACATCAGCCCGGATGTCATAGTCAGGCTTGCTGGGGTCTGGAGGGTCTATTCTCTCAGGCTGGAAACACACACACACACACACACACACACACACACACAGGTTTAGGGTGAAAACATGCAGTGAAAAACGCGTACCAGTTAGCATGTACTTGTGCACCTTGATCGTACAGGACTCGTATACTGTAGGAGTAGAGGTGTGTGTGTGTGTGTACATGAAAGAAGAAGAGAGATGAAAGAAAAAGCGACAGCGTGAGTGAAACGTTCCCTCAAAACGTGTGGCTGACGTACGGGCACACCCACGGCCACGCGCGTGAGACGTGTGTAAGCGAGATAAGCGTATGTGCGTGTGAGATATCTGCTTGAGGGGGGAAAAGTGCGTGCGAGTGTGCGGGCGGGCGAGAGGTCATCCACTCACCGCCATGTAGGCGGCACAGCCGGCACTGCGGGTCTTGGCCTTGGAGTCGACGAGGCGTCCGCTGATGCCGAAGTCGCACAGCTTGATCTGGCCCTTGTTGTCCAGCAGGATGTTGGAGGGCTTGACGTCCCGGTGGATCACGCCGTGCTTCTCCTTCAGGTACAGCAGCGCCTTCACGATCTGGGAGGGAAGGGAGGGGTCACACACACGCACGCAGGTGAGGTGAAAGGGTGCGAATGTGCACGTGTCTGAGCGAGAGAGATAGTGTGTATGTGTGAGAGAGAGAGAGAGAGAGAGAGAGAGAGAGAGAGAGACACTCACTGCCACGGTCATCTTTCCCAGGATGTGTTCTGGGATGGGCCCCTGGATCCTCTTCTTCAGCTTCTCAGCACACGTGCCCATCAGCTCCATGGCGATGAACACGTCCGTCTGGACGGCAGGGGAGAGGGGACATTTAGCACAGCATGATACACGTCCACATGGTGCTAGTGTGTGTGTGTGGGTGTGTGAGAGAGAGACCTACATTGGTAACTATGGCGCCGTAGCACTGGATGATGTAAGGGCAGTCGTGGCTCTTCAGCACCACGTCCAGGTCCATCAGGATCCTCTTGTTCTCGTCCTTGTTTCCGGTCCTCCTCATTTGCTGGTGACACACACACACACACCACAAGCATCAATATATAACACTGTACAGGCAGAACATGAGGAATGGATTATATGGACATAAAATGGATGTATAACTGACATGGAGCCTAGAGGAACAACTTTGCAGCATTTGGGGGGGGGGTTCATTCCGAATCCGCAACAATGACCTCAGCATGGCCCTTGATTGAAATTCGCTTCGATATATCACTGGAAAAGGCACGACATCAAACAGAAATGTCTGCATGAAGCGCAACCTCCCGAGGAGAAGGCTCGCGAGTGGGCCCTGTGATACCGACTGGCTGCGTCATTATAAACCAGTTAGGACGGCTACAATTATGCACTCGGGTAAATGGAGGTTGGGGCCCTGACTGTGCAATTACTGTGTGGCGTCATTGGATAAACATGGAGGACGGGAGAAGGCAAGCCTGGGGAGGGAGAGGGAGAGGGAGAGAGAGGGATATAGAGAGGGAGAGAGAGAGAGAGAGGGAGAGAGAGCTGGAGAACGAGAGAAAGGAAAAAGGATTAGGGCAGGATGGAGGGAGAGAGAGAAATGTAGCGAGAGACTAAATTAGCGCCTGAGCGAGAGAGAAAGCAAAAGAGAAATCGCAAAAGACATAATGAAACCGAAAGACACAGACGGACAGTGACTAATGTCGGAAAAAAGACGGACTGGCTCCACCCCCAGTAACCATGGCAATCCCCATGCAGTGGATCCGGAGCTCTGCTGATATGTGGTTCGATGAGAGAAGCGGATGCTATAACCCCCCCCCCTTCCCACACACACCCACTGAGGCAACACAAGCCGAGGAGGGGGGGGGGTGGGGGGGGTGGTGGTGTCACTTACTTTGACGGCGATGACGTGGCCCGTCTTCTTGAAGCGCACTTTGAAGACCTGTCCGCACGTGCCGCTGCCAATCTCCCCCTCGCTGATCAGGTCGCTCACCTCGGCCTGGTGTCTCTAGGGGTGGGGGTGTAGAGAGAGGTTTAACTCACCATGGAAACATCAAACAAGCAAACGCACAGTAAAAACACGTCCGACGATCCATTTAGACCGAAGTGAAAACCCAGCGGAGAAGCAGCGACCCCCCCTCAAGGTGCTCTTGTTGCCGAGGGTGATTTAGTTTTGGGGCGGGGCCTCCCGAGGGGCCTGCTGACTCACCTGGCCGTCGATCTTCAGGTAGCCCGTCTGCTTCATGATCTCCTGCAGCTTCTGGTCGATCTCCGCACTTAAAGGAAGTCAAGCGGAGACACTCGGGGTCACACAGGGGTCAAGGCTGCCTGCGTTGAAATACATCCTGGTGCAAAGCGCGGCCACGTGTGTGTGTGTGTGTGTGTGTATAAACGTGTGTGTGTGTGTGTCGTACTTCTCCAGGCTCTTGGGCAGGCCGTACTGCGGCGTGGGCAGCGTGAGCATGTGGCGCGGCCGGCTGGGGTGGTGCTGGGGGGAGCTCTCGGACGACGAGGAGCGGCTGCCTCCGTCGTTGGCCAGCGGCAGCTGGAGAGCTGGGGGAGGAAGGAGGGAGGGAGGGGGGTTAGGAAATGAACCAGGGGGCTAGGAAGCCTGGAGGAGGGAGGGACAGAGGACGAGCACTGGGGATGTGCAAGACGAGTCTTGGTGTCGGTCCAAGTTCAACTCTAAATCTAAACTCCATTTTTTTTTCTTGACATATACGCTTAGGTCCCAATCATTCCCCGGTTTTCACTTTTCCAGCGGGCCTGTGTTCCTGTATGGAACGGAGCCCGTTTGTGTTCCTGTATGGAACGGAGCCCGTTTGGCCTGTTTAGACATGAATGTTTTGACTCAAAGCGGGTGAGTTGAAGCGGTGAGTGTTCAAGGTGACCTTGACAGACTGAGACACACCGTACCAAGAGAGTGTTATTCAGTTCCCACCCTAGCGGAGGGAGCCGACCTGTTAGGGACGACCAGCCTTCTATACCTAAGGTACCCCAACCCAGACAGGCCCACACAAGGCATTCCGTATTAGCAAGGCAAACGTCAAAAAAACACACGTCCAAGTGCAGGCTCGCTTGTTTCGCGACTCGGCGTAACTCCACCATCGGACACATGCAGCGAGGGGGCGTTAAACAACACACTTCTCAGGCGGGAGGAGAAGGTACGCAGTAGGAGCGGAGAAAACCAACCAGCCCGAAGAGAAGCTAGGAGGCGCGTTAGGACGGAACAGTCGTGCGACCGCCACACAGACCGCATTCAGACAGGAGGGGGGGTCAGTCAGTCAGGACCACGTCAACGACCACATCTTGAACTCCCTTTAGCTGCCCCCCCCACTCTGTACACAGAGTTCCAGAACCCTACTAAACTCATTTGACGTGAACACTCGATTCTCTTTCCCCGGTGAGGTGCGCTCAATACAAAATGATTTCTAATCACTTAGTAAAAGCTTTAAAAAATATATATATATTCTTGTGTGAAAGGTTAATGGACAGGTTTGGGTTTGCAGTGAACTGCTAGCTTCTGGTTCACCTGTGGGGACCTGTTGGTGAAACCTGCAAGAGAACGGGGTTAGTGTGGGGGTTAGTGTGAACTCAGGCAAAGGACCAGTCTGACACAGTTGGATACAGACAGAGAAAACAAGCAAACGGACAAGAGACAAGCCACGTTACTGGGAACCAATCACAGTGACCGGTCAGTGGCCACTGACCAATCAGAGACACACTGGGGAAATGTCCCTCGAGAGCCAGGAAGAGGACAGGTGACAATCTAGAAACGGCAATCTAGAATTCTAGAACGTAGGTGGGTGGGGAAAAAGTGAGAGTGAGCTGCACGAATCAGAAGCTGAGAAAAGGGACAGAGATTTTTTTCTTCCATTGGCGAGAGAGGGAAAAGGTAAAAGAGGAGAGAAGCATCTGTCGAACACAGCACTTCCTGCAAATCGACCAAATTGGGATGCTGGATTAGACTGTGTGGGAGAAGAGGGGGGGGTGAACACAACATGCCGTGCAGAAAAGCGACATGCACCGTGTCTCTGCATCCAGCGAAACATGGGTTAATACTGTCACGCTCACACACACAGGCGTACATACACACGCGCTAACCGACCAACTCGCACTCACTGCCCTGCCACTGGAGTGTGGAGATGGAGGGGGAGAGATGGAGGGGAAAGATGGAGGGGATATGAGATTAGAGGGGAGGTGAGAGTAGTGAGGAGGCACCGCTAAGACCAAGTTGGAACTGCCCACATGTTTCTTTGTCTAGCCTGGGTAAAAGGCAGTCTGTTATTGTTCTATTTCACCCCGTTGATTAAATAAGGTGGATTAGGTGGATATTATAGCTGTTACGTGCAAAAGGACTGCGTTTATTTACAGATTATAGCCTAGTGTATGAATTATGTGAGGTGCCGTTATGCTCGGTGTATGACTTCTTGAGAATATAAGGCTCTCGCTCTACGCGAGCGACGCATGTCAACCATGAACGTACAGCTGAGTCAGAGAAGGTGCACCGGGCGTTCACTCCGACGGTGACACGGCACGGTGACATGGGGAGAATGAGGTGCGGGAGACAGAAAGAGAGGAGGAGGGAGGGAGGGAGGGAGGGGGGGTGGGGTGGTGTTGTTGAAGGTTTCAGTGGCAGAGAAGGAGAGCGATGGATTGAATGATACCTGCACGCTGGGAAGGGGCTGGAGCAGGACTGAGCTGGATCACGATGACTAGACAGGGGGGAGAGAAAATACACACACGCACACATTACTACTCTGTACACAGCTACTGACACACACACGCACACACACACACACACACGCACACACGCACACATAACTACTCTCTACACAGCTACTGACACACACACACACACACACACATTACTACTCTGTACACAGCTACTGACACACACACACACACATCACTACTCTGTACACAGCTACTGACACACACACATACATTACTACTCTGTACACAGCTACTGACACACAGACACACACACGCAGACGTTATTACTCTGTACACAGCTACTGACACACACACACACACATTACTACTCTGTACACAGCTACAGTACCGACACACAGACACACACACGCAGACGTTACTACTGTGTACACAGCTACTGACACACACGCAAGACCATGTTGCCTCGCAAACAGGAACATAGGCATGTGTTTTTTACACACACAGACCACCACCAGTACATAAACACACACACATTGACAGCATCTCTCTCACGCACTGAAAGAAAAACAAAAGGACCCCCAGAAAACAAATGTTTTCTGACATAGCTTGAACTGAGATGAGATGAAACAGCTCAGCTGTGGATCTCAAAGCTACAAACCAAACCATCATTTACTTTTCAAACATGGTAACAACACAAATAGTTATATTTAGTCTTATCTACTGAAGTACGCACACAGTTCATCAGTAACAACCACAAAGCACTGAATACTGGTAGAAACGTCAGAACCAACATGTCCTTCTACAAGCAGAAGTCTGGATGGTTCATGTAGTAGCGAATACTGTTTAGGCACATCTTCACTGTCGTGCATACAGAATATGGGCTATTTCACGCAGATCCTTCATCGAACTTGTATGCATTTCTTAAGAGATGCCATGTTGACTCAATTAATTATGGCTGCAGTTTAATGATTTACTCAGCGAGAGATTATTTTGTAGAGAAATGTTCAGAAGGTAAACAACGTTGAATGTTGATAAAGTGATTTTATTGCTAAAGCGAGCTTTTGCAATAAAAGGTTTGGCCAGGTTGCTTTCCCCAGTGGTACTTCAACTGAAAGTAGTTGATCAAAATGGTGCAGGAAACTAGCTGGACTGCAAAACCTTTGAAATGAAGAAAATAAGTATTTTGTGGCTAAATAAATGGCATGTCCTGACAAACTGACGTGCAATGTAGAGCAACAGGAAAATGTTAAATGTAGCCAACCACAGGGTAGATAGCTGACCTACTTGGCAGTGCTAGCTTGATATAGGTTGACAATCACGGGTCCAAATAAATAAGGGATTAGAAAGTGACACTAAAACAGTAGAAAATGGACAGCTATTCCATTTGACAAACACACACACAATTAATAGAAATACGTACAACCAATAAAGAAAGACGAATTATTTTGTCAATAGAAATTAAATGTGCGAACATTAATTTTGACTGATTTTGACGGACGGGGCCTGCTATTACTACGAGCAGCTAGCTAACGTTTAGCCCAGTGTTAGCTAGCTAGCTAGCAGTTTGACAGCTAGCAAGGCGGGTTGTAAGGGACCAAAACACAGTTCTGGACGTGGTTTGTCCAGTAGCTGAGCTGCTGACAGTCGCGCCATACCATGTTAATTTACCTACTTAGTTTGAAATCCATCCGTATTATTTATATATGAATTGATATGAATAAGTGACACCTCTGGGCAGGACTGAACGTCCAGAGGTGGTGTTTGTTTATCCATTTAGCATGCTAGCATGTTAGCTTAACAGCAACATCACCCCTTCTCCTCTCCCCTCCCACCGCCTCTCCTTTCGATCTTTCCCTTTATTCTAATCGTTCCCAGATCTAAGGGAACTCCCCAATAGACACTCACTTGGCCTCGGACGTGAACGTTGTGGACTCATGTCGATATTGAGATCAATTCTTCTACGAGCTTCTTTATTTTCTTGCTTTAGTTTCTCCTCGATTCGGGAGAGCCTCTGTTCCAGCGACGACATCTTGAAAAATTGAGCACCATCGAGCGTTATCAGCCAGCTCTAGACTCCCTCTCTGGTGAACTACTAGGGCGGCAGACGACTTCCAAATCGCAGTGCCGCAGCAAGATTATGGTTCTTTAAATTGTGTCCATGTCCCTATAAAACTGTCAGTCATTAGGGTTTTAATAGGGAGTTGAAAGAACAGTTTAATAATTGGATGTTGAATAATAACAAATGGTCTGAATAGGTTGGCCTTTAATGGCCACCTATTTGATCTCTGCCATATAGCCCACAAAATAAATAAAATCAGTAGGCTATCAAACTGTTAATTGATAACTGTTAGTATTTATTTTAGATGCATTTCGGCTTTATTGGTGTTCTATGTGGAAATCTGTCTGATTACCACAACTACAAGTCATTGGAGAAACAGACCATAAACCTTCTCTCTTAGTGAGTTAAGGAATATATGAAACCTATCTCATCAAAGACCAGACCAAAGCACAACAATGTTTCAACAGATTTTCTTTATAAATAGTTCATCTCATGATTTCACATGGTTTTGAATAGTCGTACACAAGATAGTCGGCAGCCAGACTCACAACAGATTCACAACCAAACCCAGTACAGACAGAAAATAAAAGGGAGGTGTGGTATGATCTGTTCCATTGACTGGCAGCTGACCATGTGGTTGTACTGTAACTGTATGCAGAGTGCGAATTATACAATGACAATCGGGGGGTCAACATGTTCTCCGGGGCGTTTATCAACCCTCCTGATCTATTGTTTTTACCTCTTTTGGGGGGGGTCCAAGTCTTAATTAGGGGGGTCAGACACCCCCTCCAACCCCCCCCTCCCCGTAATTCGCACCCTGACTGTATGCTCTGAAAATCTGGCCTCCTAGTGGTTAAGGTTATCAACCCATCATAGACCACAGTCCTCGTCCTGAAAGGCAATGTCATCGAGCTTTGTGCACAATTGTTTCTCCACTTACAACCATTGATGGGATATATTGCGAGTTGTGTGTGTCTGAGCTGTGCGTTGTTGGGTATGATAGGACATGGTTTTGGGAATGTAATGATATATTTATCATATTTTTAGCTTTTCTTCTGTGTTTATTTGTGGACGTGTGTGAGAATTCAGGAGCGAATATCTCAAATGCAGACAAGAGTTTTGGATTACCACCATGTTACTAACACATTTATAAAATTCACAAATTGACCTAACGCAAAGACTGCAGGGGACATTAACAACGCTCTACCGTTAGAAGTACATCTGCTTCGGCGAAGTGAAACGTATAACCGTCAGGCTGTCACGATAAAAAAACCCAAATAACGTGAACGAAATTGAAAAAGTTTGAAGAAGTCGCGAGAGCCATTTCGAACGCGTTTCGTGATCTTTGATCGACTCGACCGCTTCTCACGGCAGTGGTTTTACACCCTTTTGTTGACCCACTCAAGGAGCCTAGTGTCGGGCAACTCCACGGGTGCTTCATACAGGATCGTTCTCAACGAATAACAACGTCAAACACAGGACTTTGTCTCTTCATTGCTCTTCTTCCCCCAAAGCCTCCATCTTAACAAACAAAAAAAGCTGTTTGTTAGACAAATGCTACCTAACAAGCTCTTATTGCATACACAGAATCACAAACATATATAGGACCACAAAATAAAAACAAAAACACATTTCTATGGACCCGGGACAAATATAAGGCATCGTTTGAAGCCATGAACCAACCCCCACAACCTCTCCCAAACATGATTTATCTTTTGTCACAGTATGAGGGGGGAATGAGACCCTCCCACCTCCTCTCAGCAGAGAACTTGAGTGCCGCAAAGGATGATGGGGCGTGTAGTTTAAAGGGCCAACGTATGTAAAGTCAGGGTATGACGAGATCGCGTAAAAGGCAGAGCCACAGGAGAGTTCCGGGGGAGGACGTGGCACAAGCTTTGGGGATGGGAGGCGGGGGCGGGGGGGTGAGTCACAGTTTCTTTTGTCCTCCGTTCCTTTGGAAACCGTGTCATTGGTGTCCCGGTGTGACAGAACTTCATGTCTGTCGAGCCGCTCGCCTCTTGCTCTCGCGGCGTGTGTGAGATGCCTCTACACAGCCGCTCGGTACAACGCAGCACAGTGACGGGGTCTAGGACCGGGCCTCTTTAAAAGGTCCGCAGCCCCAACACGTGCACTTACAGTTCGACAAAGACCCTCCCAACCTGACTCCAGTCTCACATTCATTTCACAGTGTGGTGAAGCGGGGGCTGGGTCAGGGGACGGGGGGGGGGCAGTTCTGGAGTCAAACCAGCCCCCCCCTCTCCCCTTTTTAAGCCACAATTGACCTGCTGATGATGAGGTCACTCCCTCCCCCCTCCCCCTCCCCCCCCCGTCGAGCCCTAGCAGAGGTCGGAGACGTAGTCGAAGTCTCGGAAGCTGTCCTGGTCCTTGCGGGAGAGCGTGCGGGGCTCGCGGGGCGGCGTCAGGGCGGGCGCCTCGGCGGTGAACTCCTCGTCGAAGTTGCTGACGTCTTCCTTGTTGCCGATGGAGGGAACGAAGGGAGGGGGGAGCTTCCTTTGAAAGAGGGCCTCCCAGTCCAGCCCCTGAGAGAGAGAGGAGGGGGGGGAGAGGGAGGGAGGGAGGGAGTGAGACAGAGAGAAAACGAGAAAGAAAGTAAAGAGAGAGAGAGAGAGAGAGAGAGAGAGAGAGAGAGAGAGAGAGAGAAAGAGAGAAACGCCTTGAAAGTGACAGATGTCTTAAGTGGAAACAGCTGACACGGACGGGCTTGGGTCCCTCACCCTGAAGAACGGCTGCTTCTTCACTTCCTCTGCGTCTTTCTCCCCAGAGCCCAGCCTTCTCTCCGGGTTCCTCCTCAGCAGCTGTTCCACACACACACACAAGCCATCCAATCAGAAAACGTACATGCAAATACGGACGCCACTGCGTGTGCGAGTGTGGGCGCGTGTCTCACCCTCCTCATGATGCCGATGGCCTCGGTGGAGAGGAAGCGTGGGTAGCGGACCTCGTCGTTCACGATGCTGTCAAACACCTCCTCCTCGTCGTCACCTGGGAAGGGAGACTAGAGCAGAACCACGGACGAGTTCACCATCCACCGATCACACTCTCAACGCAACAACAAGAACCACTTTCCATCATATGTTTCTGGCTCATTTAAACGTAGTTCGCTCAAGTCATTTGTATGTATTTTACGATCATGATTTGAGTCGGTTTGAATACATTTTCATAATAAACAGCCCATGAATCACCATGGACCAACTATAGGTCTAACCACAGAACATATACATCATATTGATATGATCCACAAAAGTGACAGAATTCTGGTTGAGTCCCCCCTCCCCCATCTGGCTCCTTTGCGTGATGGTTGGAGTCGCGGCCTCACCTCTCCCACCAGCATCTCGTAGACGAGCACCCCCAGCCCCCACCAGTCCACGGCCCGCGTGTAGGAGGTGTCCGTCAGGACCTCCGGGGCCAGGAACTCTGGGGTCCCACAGAACGTGCTGGTCCTGTCCCCATAGCCCATCCCTGCAGACAGGAGAGAGGGAGGGAGGGTAAAGGATAGAGAGAGAGGAAGGGAGGGTGGGTGGGTGGGTAAGGGATAGAGAGAGAGGAAGGGAGAGGGAGGGAGGGTGGGTGGGTAAGGGATAGAGAGAGAGGAAGGGATATAGAGAGAGGACGGGAGAGGGAGGGAGGGTGGGTAAGGGATAGAGAGAGAGGAAGGGAGAGAGGGTGGGTAAGGGATAGAGAGAGAGGAAGGGAGAGGGAGGGAGGGATGGAGAGAGGATGAGGAATAGATGAGAGACATAGGGATTGACAGGAAGATGAAGAAAGAGAGGGAGAGTGAGACATTGTTACACACAGGGAGGATGAAATAACTGAACACATATCTGTGTAGAGGCCAGTGATCACACTCACCTTCTTTACACAGTCCAAAGTCAGCAATCTTCACATAGCCATCCATGTCCAGCAGCAGGTTGTCTAGTTTAAGGTCCCTGGGGGAAGGAATAGGCAAGAGAGAGAGAGAGAGACATATGGAGAGAGAGAGAGAGAAAAAGAGAGAGAGAGAGATGTGTTCTCAGATGTAGAACTTAGTGATGTATAGAAGGTTGGATCCAGTGGGTCTGGGAGGAGAGAGAGATCACTCACCGGTACACAATCTTATGGTCGTGGAGGAACTGCAGGCCCAGCACCACACAGGCTGAGTAGAAACTGGAGACACACACACACACACATGGTCAGGAGTGGAGGGGGGAGAGAGAACATGAGCGACAAAGGGAGAGATAAAGAGTGTGTGTGTGCGTGCGTGAAAGAGTGAGAAAGAGAGAGAGAGAATCAATAAACACTGTCAAGATAGTTGGTAGAGAGCTCTAAAGCAGGCCAATCTGCTTCCCTTACACCCCCCCCACACACACACCCCTCCCCCACACACACACAAACAGGCGGTCCGTACATGGCCCGGGGCTCTGTGAAGACGTCGGCGTGGATGTGCATCATCAGGTCTCCCCCCGCCGTGTACTCCATGACGAAGCACACGTGTTCCGGGGTCTGGAAGCAGGCGAACAGGTTGACCAGGAAGGGGTGGGCCGACGTGTTGACCGTCTCGAAGATCCTCTTCTCACACATGAGACTGGAGAGGAGGAAGAGGGGGGAGGCCGAGGAGGGAGGCCGAGGAGGGAGGAGGGGGGAGGAGGGAGAGGCCAAGGAGGGGGAGGCCGAGGAGGAGGGAGGCCGAGGAGGGAGGAGGGAGAGAAAAAGAGGGGGAAGCGGAGGGCAACAAGGAGAGGGGAACTCCATGTGAGTGTCGCTAAACGACAGGGTTCCGTGATTTATGAGCTGGTATGGTGGTGTTTACACAGGAATATGTGGTATTCAAATGTCTGGATTGGTTTACTGTTGTACAACAGGAAAGCTCTGTACAGTACACACACATGGTGGTGTAGAAGCAAACAGACACACAGACACACACACCTCTCCACCTCATCCCTCGCTACGATGTCTCCTTTCTTCAGGGCCTTGATGGCGTACATGCTGCCTGTCTTCTTGTACTCAGTCAGCAGCACCTGACGGAGGGAGAGAGGAGAGAGAGAGAGAGAGGAGAGAGAGGGGGAGAGGGATAAAGAGACCTTACATTAGCATAAAGGAGAGAGAGAGAGAGATAATTAGAGATAACACAGAGATAATTAGAGACCGGGGCAGAGCAGACATGACTTTACACAATAGCCCCAAAACAATATGTTTCTTCCCAGATCCCTCCCCCCCACCCAGTTCTACAGTCGACCAATCGGATGACGGATAACTTTCCCCCACCTTCCCAAAGTGTCCCCTCCCCAGCACCGCAATCAGTCTGAAGTCCTGGAGGCAGAGTGGCGCCTTCTTCTGTTTACTGCAGAGAGACACAAGCTCACATGAGACCCGCAGGACACTCTCACATGCACTCGGTCGAACGACACACAGTTACAATGACATCATCGACACCCAGTCAACCATGGTTTGGAATGAAAAGCTCGTTCACTGGTATTGGCTAACTGTTGCGCGTGTGCGTGCGTGGGTGTGTGTGTGTGTGCACCTCTGAGAGGGGGTTCGGGGCGGGGCGGTCGGGGGTGAGGTCTGGGGGGGGAGAAGGGCTCAATGACGGGCAACGGATCCTGCGAGGGGACAGAGGGAGGAACAAAAGAAAGGGAACAAAACGGACAAAATGGAAGGAGAGGAAGCAAAGCCAGGGGTGAGAGACAGAGAGAGAGAGAGAGAGAGAGAGAGAGCGAGACAGAGAGCAAGAGAGACAGAAAGAGAGACAGAGCGAGAGAGAGAGAGAAGAGAGAGAGAGAGAGAGAGAGAGAGAGAGAGAGAGAGAGAGAGAGAGACAGAAAGAGAGACAGAAAGAGAGACAGAGCGAGACAGAGAGCAAGAGAGAGAGAGAGAGAGAGAGATATTAAAGGGTTGTATAAAACGGTAAATTTGACTCTTTTGCACCAATCAAGACAGGAAACAGCCCCATCTGTTGATGAAGAACACATACTTCATCTAGTCTAGTCTTTCTCCCGAAATGATGGTAACAGATCGATAACGTTTTAGAGAAGCCAGGACAAACAAGGTATATTCTAGAACTATTTCAAATCTATTAAAAGTGTATTTTCTCTCTCTCTCTCTCTGTCTCTCACCAGGGTGTTTGTGTCCGAGTCTCTTTTGTAATCAGGCTTAAACGGAGAATCGTCGAGACTCATCTTCTCCACTGAGATCTCCCTGGAACATGTGCACATGCACCCACACACATACACAACAAAACAGGGGAGTTTAGACAGGAGGTTCAAGGAAAAAAAAACTCAACGGCATGCTCTGATTGGTCCGTAACATTGGGCTGCATGACAGAAGGGACTGGTTCAGGGAATGAAAGTGTACACGTGTTTGTGCGTGTTTGCATATGTGTTACCCAGCATGGAGGATGAGTGACTGTATCAGTGTGTGTGAGGCTGTGTGAGTTTGTGTTGGGGCTGTGTGTGTGTGTGTGTGTATTACCCAGTACTGAGGCTGTGTGTGTGCGTGAGTGTGTGTATTACCCAGTACTGAGGCTGTGTGTGTGTGTGTGTGTGTGTGTGTGTATTACCCAGTACTGAGGCTGTGTGTGTGTGTGTATTACCCAGTACTGAGGCTGTGTGTGTGAGAGTGTGTGTGTGTGTGTGAGTGTGTGTGTATTACCCAGTACTGAGGCTGTGTATGTGTGTGTGTGTGTGTGAGTGTGTATTACCCAGTACTGAGGCTGTGTGTGTGAGTGTGTGTATTACCCAGTACTGAGGCTGTGTGTGTGTGTGTGTGTGTGTATTACCCAGTACTGAGGCCGTGTGTGTGAGAGTGTGTATTACCCAGTACTGAGGCTGTGTGTGTGTGTGTGTGTGTATTACCCAGTACTGAGGCTGTGTGTGTGTGAGTGTGTGAGTGTATTACCCAGTACTGAGGCTGTGTGTGTGTGAGTGTGTGAGTGTATTACCCAGTACTGAGGCTGTGTGTGTGTGAGTGTGTGAGTGTATTACCCAGTACTGAGGCCGTGTGTGTGTGAGTGTGTGAGTGTATTACCCAGTACTGAGGCTGTGTGTGTGTGAGTGTGTGAGTGTATTACCCAGTACTGAGGCCGTGTGTGTGTGAGTGTGTGAGTGTATTACCCAGTACTGAGGCCGTGTGTGTGTGAGTGTGTGAGTGTATTACCCAGTACTGAGGCTGTGTGTGTGAGAGTGTGGGAGTGTATTACCCAGTACTGTGTGTGTGTGAGTGTGTGAGTGTATTACCCAGTACTGAGGCCGTGTGTGTGTGTGAGAGTGTGTGAGTGTATTACCCAGTACTGAGGCTGTGTGTGTGTGAGTGTATTACCCAGTACTGAGGCTGTGTGTGTGTGAGTGTGTGAGTGTATTACCCAGTACTGAGGCTGTGTGTGTGTGAGTGTGTGAGTGTATTACCCAGTACTGAGGCCGTGTGTGTGTGCGTTGGGGCTGTAGGTGCCCGTGTTGTTGACAGTGGGGATGGCGTTCCTCAGCAGACGCACCCAGGTCCCGATGTCCACATTCATCTGACGGGCTCTCAGGAACGCCTTGCCTACAACACACACGATACAGGCAATTCATAACCGAACGCAACATACTGCAACCTTGAAATGCGTGGGCGGGGAGAGGGAGGGGGGGAAGCACTGAATGAGCCATACTACGAGCCACCACCAGGGGGTGCTAGGGTCAACAGTAACACCAGCACCATGTTGATGATGCAGTGCAGACAGCCCTGCTCTGAGGGGGAGGACGTCCAACTGGACCAGGATGAAGACGGGGCCCCCCCCAGCCCCCCAGACCCACAGCACCCCAGCCCCCCAGCACTCAGAACGGGGCTGTTCCAGACATAGACACGCCTCTCTTCTCTCTGAGGTTCTCACCTTGCTGCTTGGAGAACACCTTCTTCTGTCTCTGCAGGCGAGGGACTCGCTCTATGACCGGGTTGAAGAATGTAACCTGACGGAGGGGTGGAGAGGGCAGTACACACACGTCAAACATGCGCACACCTCACTGGCCGATGTGTCAGTAGGGGAGGGAGGTCTCGACAGGGCGAGAGGGTTCTTACTGCCTGAGGTGTGAGGACAGTATACACACACACACGTACACAGGTGTTGATGCCTGTATTTGTGTATGTGTGTGTGTGTGTGTGTGTAGGTGTGTGTGGGTGTGTATAGGTGTGTGTGTGTGTGTGTATAGGTGTGTGTCTGTACCTCGGCCAGCAGCAGGCCCTGTGGCTCCAGTTCCAGCTGGATTCGGTGTTTCTGGTTATCCAGGAAGTCCTCCAGCTTCAGATACTTCAGGGCACACAGGGAGCGGTAGTCTTTCCAGTACACGGCGATCTCCATCTCTCTGAACTGGAACACACACACACACACACACACATTTCAGCGAACACAAACGACACAGGCACAGACGCACACACACACACATGTATGCGCACACGAACGACACAGGCACGGACACACACACACACGAATGACAAAGGCGCACACACAAACACACACACACACACACCCACCCACCCAGTTCAAGGCTCTGACTCAGGAGTGTGAGCAGGGATGTGGGGATGTGTGGGCAGGGTGTCTGAGTAAGGGGGAATCATGGCTGCTATGCTTGCAAACTGTGTATATATACATGTGTGTTTTATGTAGATGCAGGGAAACTGTGTGGAGATTTGTGTATTAGTGTACATGTATAGGGACTGTGTGTGTGTGTGTTAGTGTACATGTATAGGCACTGTATGTGTGTGTGTTAGTGTACATGTATAGGCACTGTATGTGTGTGTGTTAGTGTACATGTATAGGCACTGTGTGTGTATTAGTGTACATGTATAGGCACTGTGTGTGCATTAGTGTACATGTATAGGGACTGTGTGTGTATTAGTGTACATGTATAGGGACTGTGTGTGTGTGTATTAGTGTACATGTATAGGCACTGTGTGTGTATTAGTGTACATGTATAGGGACTGTGTGTGTATTAGTGTACATTTTTAGGCACTGTGTGTGCATTAGTGTACATGTATAGGGAGGGACTGTGTGTGTGTTAGTGTACATGTATAGGGACTGTGTGTGTGTTAGTGTACATGTATAGGCACTGTGTGTGTGTGTGTTAGTGTACATGTATAGGGAGGGACTGTGTGTGTGTTAGTGTACATGTATAGGGACTGTGTGTGTGTTAGTGTACATGTATAGGGACTGTGTGTGTGTTAGTGTACATGTATGGGCACTGTGTGTGTGTTAGTGTACATGTATAGGCACTGTGTGTGTATTAGTGTACATGTATAGGGACTGTGTGTGCATTAGTGTACATGTATAGGGAGGGACTGTGTGTGCATTAGTGTACATGTATAGGGAGGGACTGTGTGTGTGTTAGTGTACATGTATAGGGACTGTGTGTGTGTGCATTAGTGTACATGTATAGGGAGGGACTGTGTGTGTGTTAGTGTACATGTATAGGGACTGTGTGTGTGTGCATTAGTGTACATGTATAGGGAGGGACTGTGTGTGTGTGTGTGTTGCACTCACCCTCTCCAGCTCCACAGTGAAGGTCTGGTCCCAGGCTTGTTCCCCCACAGTCCTCCAGGCTGTCTGACCCACCACTGTGTTATCCAGCTTCAGCACTGCACTCACCTCCGCTGCACACACACACACACACAATCAGTTGAGTTTATAAAAATACGCGCACACTCAATCAATAGAAGGCAGACACAAACATGCAGTATTGCTTCAACAAAGAAATTCCCTTCACACCCCCACACTTTACACACTCCCACACAGTAACACACACCGACTCCCACACAGTAACACACACTCCCAAACAGTAACACACACTCCCACACAGTAACACACACTCCCACACACTCCCACACACACTCCCACAC
>CAEFZP010000858.1:302500-425000 GCA_903064625.1 Mallotus villosus
ATCCTCTCCCTCTGCTCGTCCAGGCGCTGCTGCACGCTGCTGTCGGAGAAGTCCGAGCTCTGGTCCAGACCCAGCTGCTCCAGGACCGACAGCCCGCCCGGGTCGCTCTGGGGAGGGGAGGGGAGGAAAGAGGAGGTGGGGTGGGGGGAAGGAGGAGGTGGGGGAGGTGGAGGTGATCGTGGAGAAGGGGGGGAGGGAGAGGGGAAGGAGGTGGGGGGGAAAGTAAAGACAGAAAGAAGACATGGGTGGAGGAGAGGGGGTTTGGACGAGAAATAGAGGGAGGGGGAAAGGAGGTCGACGGCGGCGAGGAAGGGTAGGGTGTGGTACGAGGGTTCAAGGAAGGAGAATGGAGGGGAACAGAAGGGTGAAGCGAAGGAACAAACGGGAGAGTCGAGGGGGGAATAGGGGTGGTGGAAGGAGGGGAGAGGCAGGAAGGAAATAACAGGAGAGAGAGGGAAAGGAGAGAAGAAAGATAAGAACAAGGGGAGGAAAACATTAGGTCAGACTTATAAACGGACAACAGGCAAAGGCAATGAAACAGCCATAACTCATCTTGCAAACCTATCACTCGATTCAACTTGTCATGCACATACAACAGCAGTCACAACAAGAAGCCGAAGGAGACATTGACAGAAAGCCTGAAGAGCCTCGCAATCAGGAAACCAGCTGGACAGAGAGCGAATCACTCCCCAGAAATCACAGTACTTCCCCGAAAAGAAGTTACAGAAACCCAAAAGGTTTTGACAAAACAAAACCAAAACACACGAACGGCATTACCTCCGAGCTATCCGCGTCGCCTAGCGACCCGTCGCCGTGCCAGCACATGGTCCGGCAGAAAGTTACCGACTAAAAACCTCGAAAGACTTCTGCCTGGAGCCACTCTAGAAGTCACACCAAGGAGGGGAGAGGAACAGAGACCGAGAGAGAGAGAGAGAGAGGAGAGAGAGAGAGAGAGAGACAGCAGAGTAGAGTAGAGGAGCATTAGGAGCCGCCTCTCTCAGAGGATATCCGTCCTAACACCAGCTCAGGCCCTTCCCGTTTCCTGGCTGGGTCTGGTGTCACTAAGGGATGTGTGTGTGTGTGTGTGTGTGTGTGTGTGTATGTGTGTGTGAGGGGGGATTCAGTGTTCTGGATCTGCATCCTTTCTTCTTCCCCCCGTCGTTGATATGTAAAAGCTGTGTAGTCGTCGAACTCTGAACAGAGCCAAGAGATCAGGATGGGAAGGAGGCTGCATTGTGATCTATGACCTCGTAATGAGCAGCGAGTGCATTAGCCGCTAAAAGGTAACCGCTAACGTCCCTGACGGGAGGAAGTATGAGCTGAGCAGAACAGCGAGAATCCATCCTGGCCCGGACTGTCAGCTCACATTACAGGAAGAAGGAAGGTGGGGGCTAACCGCTAAAGCTAGCGCCAGCTGATAGGGAGAGGGGAGGGGGGCGGGCTAACGCTAGCAACTGCCTCTGTGGCTTCTCAGGGCTCTAGGACCCTGGAGGAGGCGCCAGCCGCCACACAGACTGAGAGAGCGCGAGCGAGCGAGGTAGGCGGAGAGAGAGAGGTCTTCCAGCGGCCTCGGCCTGAATTAAAGATGACAAAGTTCATAGCCGTCTCTCACGGAAGCGTGGAAGCGAGCTCGCGATCCCCTCGCCACGCAGACTGGGTGCACTGACGGCCTCGCTCTGCAGCCTGCACGGGCGGCAGACGGGCGCCAGAGTGAGTTTCAGAAGGAGCCCGCTTTGTTGTCTTTTACCACACGAAGCAGGTCTACAAAGATAGGCCTGACTGGTAGCGCTGTTGCTAACGTTGTCGTGTTTGGTGAGGCTGTGATGTGTTTTTATTCGATTTTTTGAAGCAGAAATAATCTTGTCCTCGGGATAGTAAGACCGTGGCTGGAGTCATACCAAGGTAGGTCATTGTAAGTCTTGAGGCTATGTACAACAAAACTAGGGTCGCTCAAATAAAACATCTAGATGCCATCAACACTGACCCGTACTTAGTGTTTTCTCATGTAAAAATCGATTTACCAGTGGACAACGGCTGTTTGACATTCCACGCGGCTAGCTACCTAAAGCTAACAGCGTTTCCTGAGAGGTAATGAGTGGCTAATTCAATACATGGCAACGCCATTAGCGAATGCTAACAGAGGCTAACTCAATAAGACACTGGGAGGAGAGCCCGGGGGAGGGAGGGAACTCTGGGGGTTGAGGAAGTGGTGGAAGGAGTGCATTAGGATGTCATCCACTCTGACGGCCATCAGCCAGCTCAATCTTTCTGCTCCAGGATAACGATTTGGACAGCGATACCGTCGACACTCAGGCAGGGAAACTGAAGTACTACACACTATCCATGAGATACTACACACTATCCATGAGGTACTACACACTATCCATGAGGTACTACACACTATCCATGAGGTACTACACACTATCCACAGAGTGCATAGTAGTCCGCCTCAACACACATGCACACAATGATTTAAAGATCAAATATTTACACACAGGACACACCTATACAAAGACACCTACACAATGCGGTCTCATCGCTGACTTGAGCTTTGTGACGTTAAAGAGCTTCCCTGGGATGGGTATCGACATGGCGGCACCCCATTGGTTGAGGCTCATGTTATTACAGAGGGCTTGCTGTGTGTACTTTTGCCTCGTCCCTCTCTACCGTGCAACTCGTCTCTTGTCAGGACGCAGTCACACGGATCCCAAACGCTTGGTGAAGCGTTGACCTTTTTCTCCAGGACGCCGTTATGTCACCGGGAGTCGGCCATCTTGGGCGGACCGCCTGAGCCACCCCACACCGCTAATCGGAGGAAAAAAGACATTTCTCACACTGCACCCCAGCCCCCCCCACCCCCCCCTAAACGCACTTTAATATTGTGCAGACTTGTTGTCTGATGCAAAGGCTTTGTCCCTAACAACACTGGTGTGTGTGTTATTTATGGCCTGGCGGAGTGTGTTTAGTGTCTTAAGGGAGAGTGTGTTCTTACGCAGCTGAAAACAGGGGCCCCTCGTGAGGTAAACACAGCTTCCAGCGGCCTACACTCCCACTTCCTGGCAGACACGGTGTGTAAACACACGTTCCCTCCCCTGTGCTGTCTTAGGGCTGCATGGGGCAGGCTACAATGCACATGCAAACACACACACACACGCACAACCACACATTTACACACAACCATGCACTTACACGCACACCAAACGCAACGTGTTTGTCATCGGCGGTGAGCAAGGCTTGAGTGTGCAAAAACCTCTTTAATGGACTTGTGATGCAACTTTGATGTAGCCCAACCAGTCCCTTTGAACAACCACACACACACACACACACACACACACACCACTTACTGTGTTTATTTACAAGGAACAGACACCTGCGGGGCATTACATTTAAGACACGCAGTTTGGCTGACAGGAGACAGGAACAAGGGAGGAAAAAAACAAGTGGAAAGAGCGTGTCGCCCCCACGGCTACGCAGGCAGAACAGGAGAGAGAGAGAGAGAGAGAGAGAGAGAGAGAGGACACCTGCAGCTTTCCTAAGCCTGTCTCTCAGTCTCTCTATCCCAGCGGTATTGATGGAGGGAGGGCAAAACGAGAAAAAAGGGAGGGAGAGAGCCGGCACGTCAGACGAGCACCGAGGTAAGAGAGCGATACCAAGAGCCTGCCGGGAACAAAAACACCGGCATGATTGCGGTCTGCAGCCACACAACTGAAGAGAGCAGAGGGAAGGAGACCCAGAAAAGGGCGGTCGAACGAGGCGGGAGACGGAGGGCGGTCAGCGTGAAAGCAAGAGGGAGGGGAGTGGAGAACGGACACACAAAGAAGCAGCATGAAGGGACAGGCAGGAAGAGAGGGAACAGAAAGGCAGGATGATGCAGAGCTCAATCTGTGACATGGCCCAGGCCAACGGGACAAAGAGGAGACGAGGGAGAGAGAGAGAGAGAGAGAGAGGGGGGAGAGAGAGAGAGAGAGGGAGAGAGAGAGGGGGGGAGGCAGTGATTGTAGATAAATGCCATTCAGACAGAGAAAGTGGAGGGAGGTAAAAGGCAATTTTGCAAACGCCCAAACTAAAAACAGCCACAGGAGGCGAGCAACAGACTCTCTCCCTCTCTCTCTCTCTCTCTCTCACTCACACACACACACACACACACAGTGGCGCAACACACCCCCAACCCGCCATGTCAAGTTGACCCTTTCCTCCCAGCATGCCACCTCAAGCCCCTCCCACTTCCATAATGCGCCCCTGTCCCTCCCTCCCTCTCGTCTTCCCCTCCAACCCCTCCATCTCTTGGCTCTTTCATCCCGCCTCGTCCCTGGAGCCCTGCCTTATCTCAGGCTGTGAGGAGCCACAGCCAACTGTCCTCACGACGCCGAGAGAGAAGAGGAACCACGGGGGACTGGAGGGAGAAGAAAGAGAGAAGCAAGCAAAAGGCGGAAGGGAGGATAAACAGACAGAGCGTGTGTGACAAAGAGAGAGAGGCAGAGTTCACCGCTCCCCGATGGGTGTGTGTGTGTGTGTGTGGGGTTATATTTGGTTATGCAAAACCTGCATGGATCTACTTCTGAACACAGCGACACGCAGTTTGTCTTCCCGAATGACACTGACAACATGATCTATGGATGTGTGCGTGTGCATATGAATAGAAACATACACACATACATGCTGACTAAAGGCCTAATTATGCTTCTGCGTTTTTCGAAAAACGCAGAGGAGGGAACGCCCTCGTCTCCGTGGAACGCCCTCTGCGTGCTCTCCGTCAGCCCTCGGAGACCTTTTGACGGATTGACGTGCACCTCCTGAATTTTCTAACTATCCGTCGAAATTACGCAGAGCGACGGAGAGCGACGGAGACCCCCTTGGCTGTGATTGGTCCGTATTAAGAATCAGGGGCGGGGTTGCCGCTATGGGTTGCCGTGACCAACAAGACCAGGGGTGGGGAACGTCCGACCTGCGGGCCATACGCAGCCCGAAAAATCATTTGGTCCAGCCCGCCATGGCATTGCAGTGCAGGCACCATATTATTAGGTGCATTATTCGTTGGCAGCAGCACTATTTTAATATGTGGAAGAGGACCGTGGAGGCGCTCAGCGTTGCGTTCTTGCAAATCAAGCTCCAATACGTTGTTGGTTTGGGCTAAACCCGTAATGTTTACAACGTCTGGCTCCGCGCCTGATTAACACTCGGATCGATAAGCAGTCTCTAAAATGGTAGCAATATAAAAACATATACGATCCCTTTCCGTAATCATAATAACCCCCCAGAAATGTTCACTGCACACCCAGTCAAAGCAGGCTGCCCTTCCAGCTAGCATCACAAACATCACCAAAGAGATCGAAGCAGTTTTTACAATTCATATTTCAGCTAAACAGTACATGTAAATCGGCATTTGAATTCAAATGTGACGAGAAATGGGCAGTGTAGTCGCTGTGAAACTACATATTTTATTGATGAAACGGCTCATTTGTAAATTTGCTCCGAGTATTCGATAACCTATAGCTAGCATCGCAGTGCAGCGCCACCTACTCTTCTGGCGGTGAATTGTTTTCAGCACCCACAACCTACGGAGAACTATAAACGAAGTCTATCCGTGTCTATCCGTGCGTATCCGTGAGCCCGCCCACCCGAAAACGGAGACGCAGAAGCATATTGAGGCCTTAACACCCCTGAACTGTACCCACCCCCAACACACACACACACATACACACACACACACACACTCCAATGAACCCACCCAAGAACTATCCGTCAACAACAGGAGGGACGAGGGGAGATGTTCAGAGGGGGTGTGAGAGGACACAGAACAGAGGACAGGAGAGAGGGAGGGGGGCTGACAGGGGTGGGATGGGGGGGCAAGATGAGAGAACAGAAAAGCCCTGTTGGGAACCGGCGTGAGAAAGAGAGGAGAAGCAGAGAGAACATGGGAAGGTGGAAGAGAAGGAGGACGAAGAGAGAGACAGAGACACAGAGAGAGAGACAGAGAGAAACAGAGAGAGCGAGAGCGAGAGAAAGGAGGAATGTTTGAAGGACAAACATTCCCAGGTGTGAATGTAAACAGAGGCTAGTCTGGCTGAAGTAGCTCATATCTGGGAGCAGTGAACCATCGCCTTTCCCTCAGCTTACCCCTGCCGTGTCATATACAGGCAGGAAAAGAAGAGAGTCAGGGAGAGAGAGAGTCAGAGAGAGACAGAGAGTGAGTCAGAGAGAGAGTGAGAGAGAGAGTCAGAGAGAGACAGAGAGTCAGAGAGAGAGTGAGTCAGAGAGAGAGTGAGAGGTGGCATGTGGGGGATGGGGGGGGGGAGATGGACAGATGGAGGAAAAACAACCCAGCCAAAGTCCCTACTGGTCCCTTCCCTAGAGCTGACTACGGGAGCTGGAAGGGAGAAAAGGTTCACACACACACACACCCTTCAGGCCAGCAGCATGGCTGCCTTGTCAGCAGGGAGAGGTCCCTCTAGGCATCCGCCTGTCTGTCAATCACTGTCCTCTCCCATGCTGAGTCAAGGAGTGGGCCAGGCACCTGTCAATCAAACAACCCGGGGGCAGGACAAACACAATCGCTTTTCTCGATCCAATCCCTGTGATACCTTCCTGCCTGATTAAAAGTGTGCGTTACCAACATTGTAGGTTTGGTTTAGGCACTGGTCAAGGACAGACAGTGTTGCATCACACTGTGGTATAGAGGCTTGCACACGAGGAAACAGATGAGTCTAGATCAGGGCCTTGGAGTGCCTTAGCATGCTACGCTATCTAACAACTCGCTCTGCTGGAGCTCTAAGCTTAGACACCTGTGATGACTAAACTCACAGTGCAGGACAAGCTTGTGTGTGTGTGTTTGTATGTATGTGTGTGTGTGTGTGTTGCTAAACTCAACTAGTGCAGCCTGCAGAGAGGTGACACAACCGGAGCGCTCACACACCCCAGTTACCCCACATGCTCATTAGGCTGGATTAACACAACAGTACGTACGTGTGTGTGTGTGTGTATGTTTGTGTGTGGATGTTTGTGCTCAACCCTCACACAGCGGGTGAAGGGTAGCTATAATTATGCCGAACACCAGCAACACAAACATGTGTATGCCCTTTTGCTCTACAGGACCGAAACTGTGTGGGTGTGTGGGTGTGTAGTCAACAGAAAACACAGACACGCAACTCCTCTGTTCAGACAACAAGATGTTATTACCCACAGGCCTCACGCCTTCTCTCACGGTGGCAAGGGGATTTGTCAGTCTGCAAGTAGCCCATGTTTGTTAAGTGTGTTTCGGGTGTGCCGTGCAGTCCAGTGTCTAATGCAGGTTTAATGGTGCGATGGGTGTGTGGCTGGAGCTATAAATAGCCCTTGTGATCGGACTGTTATCACTGTGATCAGCCAGGGTCAACGGCAGGATCTGTGGATCCATGATGTCCCAATATTCACAGGCAAGCAAACCACATGTATGCCTACTGCTCAGTCCATAGTAGGACAAACAATTAGTGCGTGTGTGTGTGTGTGTGTGTGTGTGTGAGAGAGAGAGAGAACTCAGGCAGGGAAGCCGTATTTCTGTGTGTGTTCACGAGACAAAGTAGAGTGGGGCTGGGCAACGTTTAACTGCCCTTTCAAATCGCAACGAACGAGTCGCGACAGAGGTGAGGCCTGCACACACGTGCGCCGAGGACTGGACGGGGCGTTCACTGGAGGGGGAACAGGAGTCCTGCAGGAGGCCCAGGTAGGGTGCGTGTTTAGGGGATGTGGAGCGTGTGTGTGCGCACCCTCCCTAAACCCATGAGTCATATTGAGAAACATCTGGAGACATTCCTGGGATGCCCGTGTGGTGACAGCAAGTCATCCGGGCCCTGCTGTGGACTCACACACACACACACACACCACACACACCAGGAACAGGGACGAGGTAGACGTACTGCTGCTGGAACCCAAGCTTGAATGACTGTACTGTATCCGACTGCTGCTAGCTGCTGGATATGTTATCGTTGCCATGTGAAAGTGGAGGGTTACTAGGAGGCTCCGTCGGATGTTATCCAGCTCTCTCTCCTGACAGGCCGGGGGTGATTTCTCTCCACCTCCCCTCGCTCTCTTGCTGCCTTCTCTGAGCTGACTGAGGGAAAAGAACAACTGCTGAGAGAGAGAGAGAGACACCCTCCCCCACAAGGCCCGCTGTGAGAAATCCAAGGGAACCTCTGGAAAAAAGGATGAAGGGAAAGAGACAGAGAGGAAGAGGGAGACTGACACAGAGAGAGAGAGAGAGATAGAGAGAGAGAAACGGACAGTGAAAGAGACACAGCCAGACAGAGACACAGAGAGAGACGGACAGTGAAAGAGAGAGGGACAGACAGTGCCAGGGGCAGAGACGGATAAAAGAGCACGTGAGCGTCGGCTAAACCACCCCATCTGCCAGAAAGAGAGAATGATCGCACGGTAGAGAAAGACAGAGAGGCTGAAGGGAAGGCTCGCAAGTGATACACCCCCCCCCCACCCCCGTTACCGAAACCTCGCAGGCAAGAGAAGAAAAGAACGGTTGACACAGCCAACAAAGCAGAGATAAAAAAAGGACTGGTGGATGGACAGACGGAGGACGAGAGACAAATGCAGACAGACACAGAGAGAAAGAGAGAGAGAGAGACAGAGAGAGAGAGAGAGAGAGAGAGAGGAGAGAGAGAGAGAGAGAGAGACCCGAGAGAGAGAGAGAGAGACGAGAGAGAGAAACTCCTGAACTTTTGCCTGGTCCTCAGTCCGGCTGTCATGTTGCATGCGAGGGAGCTGTGAGAGTCAGGGCCCTGGAACAAGAGGCTTCACAGCGTTAACCCTACACCCTGACACCACTCACCTCGCCACTGACAGAGAAGGGAGGAGGGAGGGGCTTCATTCTGGTGAGAAGTAGCCAGTGGGGACAAAGGTAATGAAGAAGAGAGAGAGAGAGAGACTGGGAATTCACCCTGTGGAGGAAATAGATATGAGAGAGAACCGTAGAGGGACAGAGAGAAAGAGAGAGACCGAGAGAGAGACAGTGAGAAAGACAGAGAGAGAGACAGTGAGAGAGGGCAGTGCATAGAGGTGGTAGGGAAGTGAAAATTCAATGTAATTCAGTGCGAACAGCTGACCGAACACGCAAGCAAACTGTGATCTAGACTATCCTCGCTGGAGTCAACTGGTCAACATGTGACCGCTGAGGAATGATCATAGTCCCACTAGCACTGCAGGCAACGTTATCCAACGCACGCTAGAGAAGACATAAATGCATCTGGGAGCTCCAGACAGCCCTAGCGTGCCAACACACAGACAAACAACACACACACAAACGAAATAAAGGGCTATGGTTCTGCGGGGATAAGCGCACAACTGTCTTGAGATCCGGAGTGTGACATGAGCCAGGGAGAAGGGGAAGAGGGACGGAGGGTTAGCTGCAGTCCGGCCACGTGCAAGTGGCATTTGCCTCGGGTCTTTAGCCGGAGCGCCACAAACGGAAAAGTATGAATACCCTCATTGTAGCCAGGTCCGCCCCTTGAAGGGTGTGTGCGTGTGTGTGTGTGTGTGTGTGTGTGTGTGTGTGTGAATGTGTATTTGCATAGACGTACCATTTAAAACACAGAGCTTAGACTTGATGCAATAACATATGAATGGAAGCACATTATCTTAAACCCTATGAACTATGTGTGTGTGTGTGTGTGTGGTGTGTGTGTGTGTGTGTGTGTGTGTGTGTGTGTGTGCGCGTGACTAGAGACGACTTGTAGCGAGACACATGCTGTGGATACTCTGAACATCTTGGAAGTTATTTGGCTGTATTGTGTGTTTAGTGTCCTTTTGACTGTCAGGGTAAGGCACCTCTGTAGCCCAGCTCAGCTCCAGGCTGGGGAGGGCTTACAGTCGACATGTGTTGGAATAAAGGCTGGACATCAACAACAGCTGGAGAGGCCCAGACCAGACCAGACAGAGGCCTGTTCTCGTTGGGAGGATTCTGGGATATGACCTCGCTCATCCTCTTCCTGTCCTCAACTGGGGATGACATGCCGTGCATGCCACATGGCTTAACCTGAATGAGTGCGTGTCTGACACCACGAGAAAGTATTGAAAGCATGTGTCCCCCGCAGAAAGTGTGTGTGCACAGGGGTCCCAAGGTCTGAGTTGTGTACGTTGCAGACCTAGTGTGTGTGTGTGTGTGTGTGTGTGTGTGTGTGTGTGTGAGAGGGAATCCTGCTGCTGTGTGTGTTAGTGGGGGGATTACCACACTAAGCTATGGCCGGGGACTGTCGGAGTGGATTTCACTGGCAGCGGAGAGGAAAGCTGACCTGAGGGCCACACATACCAAGGCCTGGATGCAGGGGTGGAGGGAGGGAGGGATAGATGGATGGATATACTATGAGAGTAAGAAGGGAGGAGAGAGGAGGAGAGTGACAGGGGCTGGAGAGAAGAAAGAAAGTCAAAGATGGAGAAACGAGGAAGAGGGGTATGTGATAATCAGGGGAGGAAAGAGAGAGAATGAGAGAGGGAGGAGAGAAAGGGATGCGTTTCCAGCAGAGTAGCTGGCTGTAACGTGGTTCTGCCGAGGCGTGACTAACAGAGTCAGCCCAGGCTGAGAACTGCTGGGAGCCCAAACATTGCCAGGGAACAGCCCCGCTTCTCACACTGATACCAACATCTGTGTGTGTGTGTGTGTGTGTGTGTGTGCGCGCGTGACAAGGATGCAGTGGGTCCAGGAGGCGCACACACACACACAGCAGGGGATCCAAGCAGTCAAAACTAAAATCACAACAATCTCTTGACATACCAGCAGTTAGAACAGGGAAACTGTTGGGGGACTCCCAAGCATCTGTCTAAAGAGTTCCCGAACACACAGAAACGACTCCCAAGCATCTGTCTAAAGAGATCCCGAACCCACACAAACGACTCCCAAGCATCTGTCTAAAGAGATCCCGAACCCACACAAACGACTCCCAAGCATCTGTCTAAAGAGTTCCCGAACCCGCACAAACGACTCCAAAGCATCTGTCTAAAGAGTTCCCGAACCCGCACAAACGACTCCCAAGCATCTGTCTAAAGAGTTCCCGAACCCGCACAAACGACTCCCAAGCATCTGTCTAAAGAGATCCCGAACCCACACAAACGACTCCAAAGCATCTGTCTAAAGAGATCCCGAACCCACACAAACGACTCCCAAGCATCTGTCTAAAGAGTTCCCGGACCCACACGAAAAAGGCGAGGACTGAGATCAATAATGACTCACGGAGGGACAACCCGTCGTGTTACCGTTGGCCTGAGGTGTGGTTGCCGGTAGCCAAGACAAGTTCGGCCGGTCTGAGACTTTCTGCTCCTTGGGCGTGCAGAGACAAGTCAACAACCAAAGTGGATTGTGTGGTTCTGTATGTTTCTGTTGAAGAGGATTTAGCCTGGCCTACCGTTGCTCAGACCGTTCTGATGGAATACAAACATCACAACTGCTGTGTGTGAGACAACCACGACATAGCCTAGGCCTATATCTCTTGTTGGAGCGTTGCCTGGAGCGTATGGTTTCTGGCTCAGGGAGGAGAAAATAAATCGGGTTCTGCACTTTGTCACATGGGCTAAGTACGTGAGAGGGCATCGCCGCGTTTTGGGATTATGTCACTGGCTGGAGGGGATTTTTTTCAACTAATCAAAATATGATGGAGAGGAGCCGGGAGGATTGGATTCCATCAAATCATTATGGATTTGGGGCTGGGCTGGCACATGAAACTCGTTGTACAGTGTGCATAATCGGCTCAAGATTCTCAGCAGTTACGACAACATCTCAACTGCTCAGTGCACATAATTACATGACGGATATTCCCTGTGCCCCCCCCCCACACACACACACGCACACACACACCACCACAGGTTCCCTGCTACTTGAAGAGGGGAATGTTTCAGAAACACCCGTCTTTCTGCTTCTGCTCAAATCCGCACTTCGCATATAAATCTAAACGGCATCATTGACTGAACGAGGAAGGCTTCCCTATAGAGATAAGCGTTTGTGCAAATGAGTCAGGTATTGGGGTGTGTGTGCGTGTCGCGGGCGTGACATAAATCCCGATGACGTCTGCACTCTGAACGGCAGTTTCCATGACAGCACGGCTCCGAGCGACACCCTCGATCCACCTGTCTCCTTTCTCTCACCTGCTAACCGCTATCTCTTCAGGTGTAGTCTGCGTTCAAATGTGCGGAGTCACTTATCATGGGGCTGGTTATGAGTCAGAGACTGTGTGAGGGTGTGTGTGTGTGTGTGTGTTTATGCGCTTGTGTGTTTTCTGTGCCGTGGATGAGTCATCGTGTGGCAACTTCAGCTCCTTATCGGGGTTTGGCAAGAGGAAGCAATTTCCGCCCCTTTTTCATCTTTAAAATTGTTTACATTATCTATTTTTCCATTCAGGCCCAGGGCTAACTCGAGGGATGTGTTCTAAGCCCGGCTTGTTCAACCAGGTCTAGCGTGGCCTCTATCGAAATGCTATCTGTGTAACTAGATCTCTGGCTGATTCAAATAAGGGGATTGTTTAAAGAGAGGTTTTAATCACTCCCACAAGGCTGTAGTCTATATATATACGTCCACACACACCCACACCAACCATGAGGTGACCCTGCCCTGAAACTACAAACCCACCCAGAGCCAGACACACACAAAACATGAAATCAAGATAATATCCAACAATTTCTCCCAGTTCAGTGAACAGCCTATCAAATCAATATTACTGGTGTGCCGTTTCCGACATGCACGGCCTATCTGCTGGGATCTTTGTCAGTAAACAACATCCTGAAAAAAAGGCCTACACTTGGCGTGTCTAAACTGCGCTGACATACTGCTGTAAAAGTGCTTACTGTGGCTGACGAGGCCAGCTAACCCCATCCGCTCTGAAGGCAGATAAAGAGCCCAGTATAAACCCACCAACTCTGGCTTCTCTCCCCTCTAATTATCCCATGTGGATGATAAGATCCTGCCACCCCACCAGAGTAGGAAAAAAAGAGAAAGAGGGAGTGGATGGAGGGGAGAATAGGAGTCCTGGGACAGAGCAGCTGGTGCATAGCATAAAACAGGGAGGGGAGAAGGAGTGGGAGGTCCATGGTGGATCATTTTACACAGGAGGGCAACAAACTGTTGCTCTGCCCCCGGCCGAGAGCAACAGGACTGGGGGAGTGGGCTGGACAGATGCAGAAGCGCCATTTTAGCATGGTTCAGCTAGCAATAGTGCTTTGAGTCACGTCGTCAGGGCTGAGTTAGCAGGCTGGCTGAGTCACAACTACCCAACAAGGCTTAAACCACTTGTGTTTTCAGATTATATCCTATAGGATTTAGAACTTCCACGGAGGTTTATCCAGTTAAGACAGCGGGTTCTGCTCTGTTAATGGGTGTATTAACCAACCCACCCGGTTGTGGTTGAACCACTATGAATGTGTAGTATTGTCTGACGACCCCAGATACAGAGACAAAAGAATGGGACTCAAATACCAAGACATCAGAGTGAACTAAACCAGATCCAAGTGAAGTAAGCTAAAAACGAGGCAAACCGGGCCGACATATCTGAGCATCGATCTGGGCCGAATCACGACGTCGTCCGGGAAAATTCCACAACTTCCACGCAAACAGTCATTTACATGCCGTTCAAAGCTAAAATATTCCCCAATCGCAACTCGTGGAGCTGTAACAGAGCCCTGCTCTTTCCTCCGTACAGTTCCAACCGCTAGCATTACTGAAACCCTCCCCTGTTGGTAGTGGCGGGCCCTAGGCACCACTGTGGCAGCGCTCCAGGATCGTATCCAATGCAGTTCCTCCTGGCTGGTTGGAGTTAGGAGAGTAAACCACTGATGAGAACACAGTGCTGGCGGTAAACAGAACCGGGGGGGCCCTGATTGGTTGTCAGGCTGGGGTCGATGCATGTGGTCCCGCTCCGGGGTGGTGCGGTAACAAGCAGAGGTTAGGGGGTCGAGCTACATCATGGCCCTGCATTGGGGAGTGTCGACAGCAAGGGGAGGGAGCAGGGGCCGAGGTAAGGGGGGGTGAACTCTGGCCACCGCTGGCCCAGGAGCAGGGTGATGTCATCACAGGGTGATGTCATCACAGGGTGTGAACAAAGTGGGGATTGGAGGGGACGGGTTAGGGCCGGGGCACAGTTGTCATGAGGTCATGGGAATTATGGGATGTTTGAACAGTGGATGGAAGAGAGGGAGAAACAGACAGAGGAAACTAGGACGTCCGTGTGCTTGGAACGCCTTAGAACAGCTGGCGTAAATAGGCGTTAAGGCACCCACACACCCACACACACACACAGTGCCTGAATTAGCCTGTGACCACATTAGTACAAATCATAATGACAACTGTAACAGATGCACTCCCTCTTCCCAGCACTCCCACACCTTACGGATCTACACGCTGCCCTCCCTGTCCAATATTAGTAGTAAGCCGGGGTGTGGCCGACCAGGATAGGGAAACAGTGAACATGGTGAATGTGATCTGGCCTATCTGTCAGACAATAACCCTCATTGTTCTGCACTGGCTGGAGCCTCATCAGCATAATGCCCTTTAGACCCTCCCTCCAACCCCACCACCCCACACAGACACACTGGCCTCAGACACTGGCCTGAGACAGCCAGCATGGACACCGCATGGAGACACTGGCTCCAGCCAGCAGAGAGTTTTATTGGACCATCAATTGAGTTTCCGGGGCTCACGCGAGCCAATAATGACACAGCACTCTTGAGTCAGTGTCTGTGATTGGACATCAAATGGAGATATTGACAGGGGAACCAGTCATACAGTTGTAATGACATGCAGATGGTGCTGTACAAACAGAATTCCCGCGTAGCCAACAAAGCGTTACCCGATACGACGAGACGGTATTGACTGCTTTAACTGCTGCTTGTACCGTGCGGAAAACATCCACACACATCAATATGCCTTCCTAAGAAACCTTGACAAACCATGAATCCTTGTGACGACAAAAGATCCCCGAGGTGCCAAACAGCGGAAGAGTAGCAGGGCCTCTCTTTGTCTTCTGCTTGCATTAGTGTGTGTCTACAAGACCGCCGGGGCTCAAGCTCAGAAAAAGCCTGAGATGCGGTATGTGCATAGCTGTCTCATTACGTCATGCCACAGTTTATGGGAAGTATCCCCGTGCATTCCCCTGGGTGTCTGACTTCGACTGTGCGCGCGTGTGCGTGCGTGTAGCGTTAACTTGTCCCGACTGCGAAAAGAAGCTTCAGCACTGGATAGCAATACCCAAGACTGGCTTTATTGGACAGAAGAACATAGCGTGTCCGCTAGCGTGTCTCTCCCCAACGCTAAAGTTCCCCTTTCCATTCATGCTCCCCTTTGACCTTCAGGAGGAAGTCTGACGCAGTTGGGTTCGTATTTCTATTGGGGTTGTTTTGTGTCTGCCTTCCTGTTCGGGGAACAAAAGGCATGCTGTGGAGAAGCTACAAGAGACTACAGTTGACTTCGTCAACCGAGATTCGCTCGGGCAAGCAGAGGTCTTCGGTTTAGACCACGAGGAAACAAGTGTCGCTGGTAAAGACATATAAAGCTCCACCCAGTGTTTCCAGAACCCGGAAGTGACCACGCGGAGGCGGAGTGGCCCCCCTTTCAGCTCCTTCACCATCTCTGGTCCCACGATTGGCCCGAATCCCTTGGGCTTCTCTCTCTCTCTCTCTGTCTCTCGCCCTCTTCCTTCCTGATCATGCTTCTGTCTGTGATGAGTGAACAGCCCGCTATGGGCTCAGGGAGGTCACAACAGAGACACAGACAGACCCCCCCCCGCATGGAAAACATGAACCTGTCAACATGCACGGGAGGTTTCCCAACGTGGCACGCCGTGTATACCTACAGCTTTCGAGCATTGTGTTCAGTTAGGCAGGGTTCCATCATCTAGGCTCCATTTTGTGTCGCTAAGTTCAGACATACAGGCTTGTTTGGGGAGCGGGGGGGGTACATTTTCAATGAAGTTAGAGTCAAGCGGTTGGCATGGTGTCGAATCGAAACACAACTGTTGAATCAGGAAGGACTGTTAGTCTGCCTTGAAGACATCAGAGCTCGATAATGGAAGTAGGTGAGTGAGCTTAGTAACCCAGCAGAGGTCCTGTTTAAGACAGTCAGCTGAGATGCAGCACTTAAATAGGATGCATAATTTAGCACTGGGATTGCCTGAAGCCACACAGAGTTGTACACAGTACGGCTCAACACGGTTTACTGACACACAAACTGAGGGAACTGGAGACAGAACTGGGTCTAGAGAGTTTTGCTCAAGAGCATGACCAGAACTGTTGCAGTCTACTTCCCCATTGGGGATATTCAAATGAATCCCCTTGTATGTAAGTTCCCTTTATGTTATAGCATTTGCAGCGTCTGTGAAGTAACACCTGTGCAGAACTGTTATTACCCTGACAGTACAGTGACTGACACTGAATACTGTCACATTGAGCTTAAATGTCAGGATTAAACATTTAGCCCTTTCAGATGTCTCAAATCTTGTCACTTTGGATGGGTACATTTCCTTGTGCATACATGTGTTGTCAGATTGTTCAACAGAACCTTTTTGTAGCTGGCATTTGGAAACACACACACACACACAGGCTGTAGTAAGTAGCTAATGATGCTATTAAGACAGTTGGCACCGACATGAAAAGATTGTTTTCTGTTGACACATCATTGTTCACATCTAAATGCAAGTGGCAGACTACTCTTAGTTCCTAGAACTAGCAAGGCCCATAGGAAATATAGGCCTAGCTGAGTGATTGTGTGTATGTGTGTGTGTGTGTGTGTGTTTTCCAAACACCCACCTGTATTATGCCCGGTGCACATAAGACCGTGCAGATAACACCCTGCCTGACCATAACTCATACAAAAAAACACCAGGAGAACAGTATCAAGGTGACCGTCCATAACTGCACTGATCTTCACGCAGAGGCAGCCACAAGTGTCTAGACAGCCAACAGTGGGCGACTGGCCCTCTAAACCGGCAAAATCATTTCGCAGTTAACCATAAATAGTTAATTGTCAACATGTCCACCAAAAGAAGTGCAACCAGGCTAGTCAATGAGTCATAGGAAATAACGGATGTTACAATGAACTAGCAAAATGTAACTTCAACTTACTTGTATCGAATCGTTGGCCATGGTTGATTTTGCTGAAAGATGCTCGCTGGGTAGTCGTTCACAAGCAATGTCGTTTCACCAACAAACTCGGTAAATATGGAATTGTCCGACTCTTCCGTATTACAATTTCTCCTATTATTGTTAATTCATCCAACTTCAATGCAAATAGTTGCTCTATATCAGAAGACTCGTCGCATTGTTAATGATATCCGAACTTTTATCAACACCCTATTATTGACTCGGGGAGGTAATCCGCATTGTTTTGCCTCAACGCGCCACTGCCCAAAGGAGACTGGTCATCACAAAACCTTTTTACTTTGCTTAGTAAACAGCAAATGCGGCACAACATCCAAATTGTTACTAGTTCGGCGTCTGAAATATTTACAAATTAAAAAGATATAACAAAACTGCCCCGTTCATTGTTCTTTCCTTGGGTGTCTGGCAATCAACAGCTAGCACACAAAAATTGTCGGCACGACTGAATATCAAGGTTTTAGGCTCCGAACATCGTTCACATGCCATAAAGAGGCGAACAACTAATGAGCTCTTTTTCGTTGCAACATCCGTGAAACATGAACACGCGTCAGTCTCCGTATCACATGCTACAAAATCCTCCTTTCAAGCCGCCGTGAAACGTTTTTCGTTAAAAACACCGTCTGGAATATCCATCCGGTAAACTGCCGAAATCAAAAAGGAGTGTCAACGGTAAGAGCTCCGTTTTTCTGTCGGTTTTGGAGGACAGAATCGCCTCCTCTATCCAGGCATTGCCATTGATGGCTCGGGCGGGAGGGTACTTTTTCAGATGGAGCTGCGCGCGGTTGATGCTCGCGAATGGGTACGATAGGCAGCAGGAGCGCGCCCTGAGTATCATGTGACTGTGCCCATAACATCCATGGATAAGTACTTTCTCATTTATTGCCCTAATAAACCAGCTGTTGAATGTATCTTCTTATTGTTCAACTTCGAACAGTATTCTTTCTTCACACTGTATAAGCTCCTAACCTTAGAGGGTTAGGGTGGGTAATGGAGTAAAGCAAGAGGGATAACTGTAAAACAAGGAGAAAAAAAAGTTTAATACTGAAACAGTACGGTGGTTTTCTTAATTTAGTTATAAACATTTCTGATATAAATTACGAGAAGTGTGTGTGTGGCTGCTTGCACTACTTATGAAATACGATTCATATAGGCAAAAGGCACAGCCCATGCAAATAAAAATAGGACGTTTCTTCCAGATACATTGATGCGCGGGAACAACGTCAGCGCCACATTGAACGCATTTGGGCACAGCACAAGGACGGTTGAGACGTTAACGACATACTTGCGTTGTCCAGAGTTAAATAGAAACAAACTGTACATCCAACTAAGATAGACATGCTCGACCTGCAGTCCAGGGGAGTTAACAATCTGTAGTTTGTATCCGAAAGTGGACATTTTCAATGTGGAGCTGTACAGAAAGGACTTGGGAGGATAGCTAGCTGATTACATGCTGCAGAAAATCAACAGCCACGAGATAAAGGCCCCGATAGGTTGTTACAGTAGCTAGCTTACTGAATTAACCGTGTATCTAAAGGGTTAATTTAATCACACAAAGTCTACTCTAATGTTCCAGATGTTCCATATTTTTGGTCAACGTGTTAGCTAGTTTTTAAGGGCTACAGTCAAATGTCAAGGGGTCCGAGTTTAAAGTGAAGTCAGAAGAAAGCACGGTGCCAGAGTTAGGGGAGATGGACAAGAACGATCCAAAACAAGATGTTATAAAAGGTGAAATAACTTACTCTATAACAATAGTTGATGAGACCCAAGGTTAACATAGCTAATGACCTTAGGTAAAGTTATCTATAGCTTGCTGACCATGTGCAATTGACCATTTCAGAGCCGGATAAAGACGATAGTGATGTTTTGACGCCCTCTGGTGACATGCAGACGCATTGCAGCGCTGTAGAGATAGGGTGTGACGCTTCCAAACAGCCCTGCCAAGACATTAACGTTTTGGATGAGAAACTCCGACCCATAGAACAACAACTAAAGTACCTTCTGAACAAGGCTGAAGAGGTTCAGGCACATTTAATGCACAGGTAGGTCACTCATGACTTATTCAGGCAGATTTGATCAACGGTAAAATATGGTCTATGACTAGTGTTTATTTCAACATGAACTTGCAACGTTAGAAACTAAAGTGAAACGTAAATCTGGATTCATTAAATAAAACAAATGAAGTTATGTCTGTGTGTGTTCTGAGCAGGTGCGACCACGTGCAGAATGAGGGATTTTCTTGTGCGGTGCCTACGTTCCTGCGTACCTGTCAGCCATACTTCAGCTACCTGGAGTCCACCGCCCGCAGCTCCCTGCCCGAGCGCACCCCTCTACCCATATGCATACGCTCACAGGTAATCAACACACCCTTAAACACAAACGCAAACTTTGTTGAACCGCATGCTCGTAGAAAGCACACTGGCAAGAATCGGACTGTTAAATGACAGGGACAGATTGACCCTGGAACCGAGAAGGTCAGTAACGTGTGTGTGTGTGTGTGTCGCCCACACAGCTGTTAGACTTCTCTCAGCAGCTGTGTGCTCGCCTGGAACAGCTGGTCCTCACGTATGCCAGTTACAACTTCCTGTCCCTGGTTGAGTCTGAGCCAGACAGGTACACACACATACATTTATACATTGTATGGACATACACACATTCACACACACAACATCCAAGTCATGTGTCTCCTACTCTCACCCGAGGCAGCCATTTTGTGACTACTCCCCCCCATGTTTTGCAGTATCTCCCACTTCTACATAGGCTATTGTCAGATAGACAGAGTGAAACTCTCCATATTCCGGTACTGCCAGCCGACCCCCTACCTGGCAGGGATTCATACTGGCCTGTACAAACGCATGCGCTGGAACGTGGTGAGGCCCTGCAAGGGGAAGGAGGGAGAGAGAGGAGTGAGAGACACAGGAAAGACAGATGGAGGCTTGGAGCGAGAGGCCGCATCAGTAAAAGAGTCAGCCGTCATCACAGAGTAGTGAGTACAGCCGTCAGCCCTAGTGAGTACAGCCGTCACCACAGAGTAGTGAGTACAGCTGTCACCACAGAGTAGTGAGTACAGCCGTCACCACAGATTAGTGAGGACAGCTCAGAATTTATGGGAAGAGGCTGAGTAGTGATAGAGGGGGGAAAAGAGGAAGCAAAGAAAATATAGTTGGAAGCCTAGGCGGAGCCGTATTCTGCTTTGAAATGGGAGAATATTGGGGCGGTGCCAATGTTGGAACGCACGACTTCTCTCACCTCCTGCGTGTCGTTTGTGTGTTTGGCGTGTGAGCAGCTACTTCCTGTGTTACGAGGACATCCCCAAGGAGCACACAGTGGGACGCAGCGAGGGAGAGGAGGAGCCTGTTGCCAATGGTGATGTCGTTAGGATGTGGTCCATTGGCTATTGGATCCCAACCCACCCTGACCCAGATGATATCTACGACTGGTAATCTCCCACTCTCTCTCTCATATACACATGTATATAGGTATAGGTGTTCTTCTATACTGTACCTGCTAAGATGTAGATTACAACTACTCTCTTTAAATGTCACAATGCAACACACACACTCATATTTAGATCTATGTATGTAGATCTATATATACCCCTCTATACAAGGATCTATACAATCACTCATTCAGTGTGTGTGTTCTCCAGGATCCTGTGCAGTGTTCCTCGGGGCCAGTATGGCAAGCTGCTGTGTCTGGGTGGGGTGGAGCCCTCAGCCTGCAGCGCCACAGACTGCCTGCTGGGGGTGCTGTTGTCACAGGAGAGCGTCAGTATGGAGAGAGGTTTCCTCTGACCACACTACTGCTGGATCACGGTCGGTACGTGACCCTCAATGGTTCACATGTGGGACTGGGGGGGAGGGGGGGATCGGATTGCCTTTGTTTTGAAGGTTTTATATTGTGTTTATAGAAGGTATATTTTAAGGTTTCTCGTTGACCATTTAGTCTTAAGAGTTTTAATGTTGTCATGTTCACAAAAGTACTTTTAGGATAAACTTATTTAGGGAGAGGGGGGGGTGAGGACTAGGATTGCCGTTGTTCTGGTTTTCTATTGTGTTATAATAGAAGGTATATTTTAAGGTTAGTCTTCGAATTTTAAGGTTGTCATGTTCACAAAAGTACTTTTAAGATAAACGTATGTTATGGTAGAGGATAATTTATGAAAGCAACAGTGTTTTGGAAACGTTTATTTTCACAGAGGTAAATGCATCAAAATAATTACACAAACATTCACAAATTCAAAACTTCAGGGATAATACGACCTGCCATGTTTGAGCCCCACAATGTGTAAAAATGCCTAAATGTCTTCCACGAAACTTTCACAGAAATTACACAAGTGGTTTTCTTCATTTTAAATAAATACAAAACTTTACAAAATTGGTAATTTTCCATAAATTGCAGTACTAGTATCAGTACACATTACATGTGTGTGTATATTACAGTCGTATGCAAAAGTTTGGGCACCCCTGATAATCTCCATTACTTTCATCTATAAAATGTTGGGCGTTTGGATGAGGAACGTCTTTGTCATATATATACACATACGTCATGGACAGTGATATTTTAGCCGTGAAATAAGGTTTATTTGATAAACAGAAAATATGCCATACGCATCATAAGAGAATTAGACACTTGCATAAATTTGGGCACCCCAACAGAAAAATCACATTAATATTTAGTAGAGCCTCCTTTTGCAAAAATAACAGCTTCTAGACGCTTTTTATATCCTCTGATGAGTGTCTGGATTCTGGATTGAGGTAATTTGGACCATTCTTCCTTACAATACATCTCCAGTTGAGTAAGGTTTGATGGGTGCCTAGCGTGGACAGCCCGCTTCAAGTCACCCCATAGATTTTCAATTATATTCAAGTCTGGGGACTGGGATGGCCATTCCAAAACATTGTAGTTGTTCCTCTGCATAAATGCCTTAGTGGATTTGGAGCAATGTTTCGGGTCGTTGTCCTGCTGGAACACCCAACTGCGCCGTAACTTCAGCTTTGTTACAGATTCTTGAACATTATTGTCCAGAATTTGCTGGTACTGAGTTGAATCCATACGACCTTCAACTTTAACTAGATTCCCAGTTCCTGCACTAGCCACACAGCCCCACAGCATGACGGACCCCCCCACCAAATTTTACTGTGGGCAGCAAGTGTTTTTCTAGGAATGCTGTGTTCTTTTGCCTCCATGCGTAACGCCTCTTGTTGTGACCGAATAACTCCATCTTTGTCTCATCAGTCCACAGTACTTTGTTCCAAAATGAGCCTGGCTTGTTCAAATGTAGTTTGGCAAACCTCAAGCGAGCCTTTTTGTGGCGCGTGTGCAGAAAAGGCTTCTTCCGCATCACTCTCCCATACAGCTGTTCTCTGTGCAATGTGCGCTGAATGGTCGAGCAATGCACAGTGACACCATCTGCAGCAAGATGACCTTGCAGCTCTTTGGAGGTGATCTGAGGGTTGTCCTTGACCATTCTGACCATTCTTCGCCTTTGCCTCTTTGTTATTTTTCCTGGCCTGCCACTTCTGGCCTTAACAAGAACTGTGCCTGTTGCCTTCCATTTCCTAATGACATTCCTCACAGTGGAAACTGATAGCTGAAACCTCCGGGATAACTTTTTGTAGCCTTCCCCTAAACCATACTGCTGAACAATCTTTGTTTTTAGATCATTTGATAGCTGTTTTGATGCCCCCATTTTGCCACTGTTCAGAGGAGAATCAAAGAGAAGCAAAACTTGCAATTGGCTAACTTAAATACCCTTTCTAATGATTGAATGCACCTTTTTATGTAATTGAAGGCTTAACGAGTTAACCAGACTAACTATGTGTTGCAGTTAATCAGCATTTAGTAGGCAGAGGTATTCAAATCAAATAAATGATAAGGGTGCCCAAACTTTTGCACAGCCTTTTTTTCACATTTGATTTAATTTCACACAACTAAATACTGCTACACCAAATATCTTTGTCTGGAAAACACCCCAGCACTCAGTGTTAACTAGAAAAGTAATATTACAATATTATATTGATCTTTTTTGGTGAAGACAGGAAATTATCATGCAGCCTCAGAGGGGTGCCTAAACTTTTGCATACGACTGTATGTTAGTAGGTGGGTTTGTGGGTTACAAAAGTATCAGTTGTTTTCAGATATGACCAGGAGGATGCTGTAAGGCAAATTCTGTGATTGATCTCCAAATTAGACATCACATATTGTGTGGGGCATGGCAGCCAGTGCACCCAGACCCACTTCCCTGTTCAATAGCTGAACACATATCAGAAAGACAGGCCAAATTGCAGTTCAATAAAACAGACAAAATAAAAAGCTATCGTCTCATTTTAATCTGCAGCTCAGATTTTAGTTAACCAATTGTATCCTTCATTTCCTAAAACCATTTGCATCTATAAATAAAATCTTGCTCTTCATAGTCTACCATAAATCTAGATATCTCTACAGTACAAAATAACTTCCTGTGATTTCCCTTCAGGCTCAAATTATCTTCGTTTTCAATAATATGCACTACAGAAATACAAAACACTATAATAATTACACTTAAAAATCACAGAGAATAAAAGGCCAGCTTTCACTGATACATTAAGCTGTCCACCAGCTACGGCCTAAAGATGGCCGACCCCTCAAATTGGAATGTACCCGAGTTCTCTCCTGGCAAGCGCCTGCCTCTTGGCTTTACTGCGAGACAGCTGTAAATTAAGACACTATGGCTAGCCTAGCCTAGCTCACCCTCAGTAAAGGGCATTTTGCTTGTCAAGTCCCTCGGTCCATGACCAAGCAGTGTCATCCATCCCAATGTGCTACAAACAGAGTGGCTCGTCATACCCAACTTCTTCATGTCAAGTCCTGGTGGAACTGCTCTCACAAGATGAACCGTCATCTTAACAGCTCAAGTCCTCCTACAACCTGTCCTCCTACTTCACCATACAAAGTCTTCTTTGTAAAAACACAAGTAGTTTTCTTCGTAGTCTTATGTGCCTTCATTTTATGACCTGAATGGACATGATAATACATTAACATAATCATGATTCAATTACCACCAACACGATCCACTGAGGCAGCTCAAATTATTAATATTTCGGGGAATACATTTCCACACAAAACCGACGGACAATATACACACAAAACTTAAAAACAGTGACAAGCATACAATTCAATACCACAATATTAGAGTTGAACAGTTTCATACTCTCCTTCAATCCTTCACTACATCCTTACTTCCTCCTTTGGACTGGACGCACCCCCCCTCACAGCAGAACCGGTCCGACCCAGAGTTTAAGTGTGTTACTCAATAGAGTCATTGTGCAGCTGGACACTGAGCCGTTCAAATCTCCCAGCTCGTTTCTCCCATGACTTCATATCATTCCGGCACGCCCGTTACTACACCCCATTTTGCATCTGTACCCACAGAGAGGGGGTCGCCCTGGGATACGCTCAGATGGGGACAACATGCTAGCTTTCACCAAACCGATTCCTACAACAAATATCATTTTAGCGTCATTTCCGCACCACCTTTGACCTTACTTAGAACCGCATTAGAGCCAATAGTGCTTGGAAACACCACCCAGGAAAAAGGGTCTACATTGTCGATGAATAATCATTTCAAATTCAGACGGAATAATAAATATTGCCGACGAGTGGTTTGAGCTATAGCTAGCAGAAGGCTTCGCTAGTAGGACACGTCCTCAGGAACAATCTGACCCTGTGGAGGGCAGATCGATCAACCGGAGTTCACAGCAGGCATCGAGTGACAGATTCAGAGTCCATACAAAGTCATGTGCAGTTTGTCAGCAGTAAGAGGAACACAGGTCTAGTACACCTACACTTCATGTTGAGATCGATCAATTGCAGTCATCCTATGCTAAGTCAGTAGTGAAACCTCTTCAGTGTAATAAACGGTAGTTGTGTCCCAACGGTCAAATTACCATAACTTTTGGCTTCAGTAAAAAAAAACGAACAGGGGAGCCTTCATAGCTACTATAGGCTAAACACCACAATTAACCAATTAACCAGTGACTAGTTTAAAGTACATGGAATGGACCGCCTTCTATTTGAACATCATCGATCCGACGGACTTTTTGGCGCTGTTGGTGTGTGTAGCTTAGCATGGCACATTGGTTTGGCATGAAACAGACAGGTGCACGATAGTAGTCAGTAGTGTATGTGTGTGTGTGTGTTTGATATGAAATGCATATCTTATGCCACCCATCGAACGGCTATCCTGTGTGTGTGCGCATTAGTGACATCAGTGTCGTGTATCAGTGTTGTACTTGTGGTGATGCAGTTGTAATGGCACAAATGAGGTAATACAGGTATTGGGTTACAGTGTAAAGGGTCAACGTGGTGTTGTGTTGCAGTAGTCTAGCGTGTGAACAGCAGTGATGTGACGAAACAGTGCAGGTGTGTGCATATGAATAAAAGAGTCAAAGTTGAGTCTTCCGCACGACCTTCGGTATGCATGAATATATGTGCGTGTGCCACTCGTGTGTGTGGTGTGTCACTCGTGTGTGTGTGTGTGTGTCACGTGCGCATCCCTGGTACAAAAAACTGAAAAATGTAAATATGTGCTTCCATGTGTTCTGTGTGCGCATCAACATGTACGGTCCCCTCAGTGGTGGGTCTCCAACTCCACCACCGTCCACTCTCCCTGTGGGGAGCTCCCCGGAGCCTCTGGGGAGAAGCTGCTGACGGAGGTGACGGTGGCAGAGGGGGGGGTGAGGGGGGGCAGCAGGTTGGGCCAGAGGCTGCTTTCCAGGGGGCTCAGTATGCCTCCCCCTCCCCCTGGAAGACGGAGCAGGGAAGAGCAGCCGTCCCCGGCCAGCAGAAGGGTCTGGTTGATGAGTTGCTGGACGATGTCCACCTTCTTCCCCCAGTCCAGGTCCATGGGAAGGGGGCGCTCCGGGGACTCTGGAGGGGGAGGGGACTCACCCTCGGGGCTCTCCGTTCCGGGAGAGGGGTGCCGGGGCTCCACTTGAGGGGGGGAGTCCGGAGGGGGCGTGGTTTGACAGGAGCTGGTGACTGAAGGGTCTGTATCTTCTCCCTCTTCGTTGAACGTCCCCATCTCTTGTTGGCCTTCGTCATCTTTCAGAGTTGGCGTTAGATCGCTGTTCTCCTCCATGCTCAGTTCCTTTACTACATGGTCGTCATCTTCATCATCATCCTCTTCCTCCTCGCTATTCTCCAGTGCTTCGTAGATGGTGCAGAGCCCGGAGGAAGGAGACAGCAGGACTGCAGACTGGGCTTTCTGGCCTGTTGTTGCTGCTGCTGCTGGTTGTTGAGTCTGCTGCTCCAACTCCTGCTGCCACTGCATGATCTGCTGCCTCTGCTTCAGCTCCTGCTGTTGCTGCTGCAGCTGCAGCTGGAGGTCCCTCCTCTGCTTGTCCAGCTCCTCCCTCCGTCTCAGCTCCTCCACCTCCCTCCTCCTCCTCCTCTTCTTGTTGTTGCTTCGTCTGCCTCTCCTCCTCGCCTTCCTTCGGCTTGCTCTGCTGCTCCCGGCGTTGCTGCATCTCCAGCAGCTGCTGCTGGTGCTGCTCTAGACGGCGGAGCTGTGGGCTGGCCTGGCGGCAGGGGATCCTGGGGGGCAGGTCTGCGCAGGTCAGCCTGGGCGGAGTCACAACGTCACAGTGGGATTTGGGGGCGGCGGGGTCACGGCGGTGCTTGTGGGGGAGCGCGTTCAGCCCTGCGAGAGGAAGGTGAGGCGGCCCGGGGGAGTGTTAGAGAGAGAGAGAGAGAGACAGGAAGTGAGAGAGCAGTGCAGTGTGGGTGAGAGCAGGGAGAGAAAGGGAATTCAAGATGGAGTCTCCCTTTAGCGGAGACATTAGTTTGTAAGGCTAAAGCAACAGCATTTACTGTAGCACCAGCTTTGTAAAGATGGCCGTGCAGATTCCGCTAAACTGTGTGTCCATGTTAAACACGACATAATTGGTGAATAAGTGCAACAGTTACAAACCTGAAAGGCAAAGCATGGAAGGGTGAGGAGAGTGTTGTGAAGCAAACAGTGCCAAGTAGAAAATAGTGACAATGGGTGAGAGGGAGAGGACATGGGCTGGGGGGTGTTAAAGCAAGAGAGCAATAATGCAAATGATGCAACCATTACCATTAACCCTTTAAAAAGTGAACCAGAGAACCCTTTTTTTTGTGTGCAATAAAGCGGCCAACTTCCTGTATACGCAGTAACTACCGACTACAGTGTCGTGAACAACCAGTAACAGAAAAGCTTGTGAGTGCAAAGTCACAGCGCCCTTTGGGGCTCGCAAGTTAGTGATACACATGCAAGACATGAGCGTTGACCATGCGCACACAAACAAACTGCAGACAAAGCACCACGTGAGAACTGGCCCTGTAGCTTGGCTTTAAATCTGCATGCATTAAGCCAGTGTTAACTGAAGCACCTACAGACCTAGGCCCGATTCAAACACTTACTAATACATTCTTCCCCTCCTTCCTTGAAGTCAATCTCAAATCAACATGATGGGTTCCTAGAAAAGCTAGCTATTACATGAGGTCATGTCAGATCGGTAATTTCTCCAAGGAATGTAGTGGGGGCAGGATGCATTTGAATAGTATTAAACCAGGCCTTGGACTCGGGGGACAGGACCAGGCCCTGAATTGAGCAAATCAAAGCCAATCAAAAGGCAAGTCAAGCCACTGTGACATCATGCAAACAGGTGTCAATCACAAAGCCCGGTGATATTAGCCAAGTGAGGTTAAAAATGGTGCAACATGCAAAATTCCAGAGATCTTTTAACACAATACAAGGTTAACAAACATAAGAGAAAAGGCAAAACAAAGAAAGAGGACATACAGAAAATAAATACAGCAGTAGAGCGGGGAAGGGAGGGCCTTCTTTAACTGGACGACCGGAAACTTCTTGTTGCTTCTCAGTTCATATTGGTGTTGGTGGCACAGGGAGAGTGGAGGTGAGAGATTTCCGCGGTGATGAAGGACGGTTCTCACAAAAGTTGTTGGTAAAGGGGGAGGAGAAGTGGGTTGGGGAACTGGAGATCACTGAAGGGTCCCCTTGGTCTTATTCTGGATGGTAAGAAACATTTGTGTGTGTGTGTGTGTGTGTGAGAGTGCGTGTGTGTGTGTGTAAGTGCGTAGTGAGTACGTATAACATCCTTACTGACATGTAATTGACGTGCCATATGGTAGAACCTCTTGACAACAAGAGATTTGAGTTGATCAACTCAAAACATCTCCCCAAGACCTATATAAAGAAAACTGACTGGGAAAAGAGGAGCCATGTTAAATATCTAATCTTTATTTAAAGCTGAAATTGTAAATAATTCAAAAGAAGGACAAACATAGGAGGAAGGGGTAAATCTAGCCTCAAAAGTGCGAGAAGAAAGGGGGAGTGTTCTGGGGGGGGAAAGAGATCTATCTCCAGAGCGGTAAACAAAAGAAAAAACGACAATTACAATCAAAATCATTAGCATTTTGTTCAGTAAAAAGTGTGTGGATAAATACACAAAGTTACAGTCCATTCAACATTTTCTTTTGTTAAGTTTCTATGTTTTTTTTCTTTTTTGCTTCTTCGTAAACAGACCAGTCAATTCATGCCAGTTGAGGGTGATTGGATATGCAGTGTTAATTAAAAAAAGAAAACAATATGAACACAAACATTCTACAATATTTGATAGTAGTAGCTATTGCACATACAGGAGTTTAAGCCATATATTTCATAATGGTAAGTGGGTATATCGTAGAGGGAAGTGGCACTGCTGTAGTAAGTCTTTTCTTTCTTCCCTTTGTTTAATTAAAAAAATGGTTTTGCTCTCTTCTTTTAACCTTTGAACATGTTATCCACCCCAATCAAAGAGATTTTGGACAAACAATGACAAGAACCACAGCAAAGAAAGGGTTTGGTGGGGTGGGAGTGGTAAAGGCGCATTATCTGGTGTAAGGAAGTAAGGAAACAGGCTGGGGGAGGGGGAGGGGCGGGGGTCACTATACGTTACCTGCCAGAGAGTTATCAGTCTTTTCACAGATGGCAGAGTAGTAGGGCGGCTGAGCATCAGGCCCAGGCTCTGGGTGCCGAGAGCCCGGAGACAGGGAGGGATCCAGGGTCCCCCCCCAGGTCCCCAAACTCCCCCTGGCTCCGCTCCCTGCCTCCCACACATCATATAGTGATGCTCATCAGGTTGAGAACCGTCCCCGTCTCCTCCCAGAGGCAGGAGGTCTGCGGGGGCGGGCTCACCCGAGGAGGGCTGCCGTGGGGAGGTCGGCTCCCCGACGAGGGATGGAGCTTTGTCTTCCTCCGGCAGCTCCTCCAGGGAGAAGATGCCTGGGCTCTTGGCGCAGCTCTCGCCCGTGGAGTGGGCGTTGGAGCTGGACGCCGTGGCCGTCGCGTCGAAGCCGTAGGACGCAGCCGAGTTGGCTGAATGCGGCGTGTCGCCGCCCCACTCCTCGCCGATCGCTTCTTCTCCTTCCTCCAGAGCGGACAGGCAACGCTGGGCGGCGGCGGGCTTGGCTTCGAAAGCCGCGTTGACGATACCGCTGTCCTCCATAGGCTCGTCCAGCTGGGCCTCGCCTTCCGTGTCACTGGCCTCGTCCTCACTGGTGGATGAGGACGAGGGGTTGGAGGTGGGGGCCGTGGCAGGACCGCCCAGCACCTCGTCTGCGGGAAGGGTCTCTGCCTCCTCTTCCTCCCCATCCCCTCGCTCCAGGTGGATGCCCAAGTCCTGGTCCTCTGGGTCAGGCTGAAGGGACAGCACCGGAGCAGGGGCCTGCCCACCATGGAGCTTACCCTCCTTGTTGTAGTTTCGCAACTCCTCTGGCGTGCTGGTCTCACTGCTGCTATGGGCAGCCAGGTCGGCACCGCTCAAGGTGCTGGACTGGGACATGCCGGGGCCAGAGATAGGTGCGGGGGCCAGATTCTGCATGGGGCCCAGGCCAGGCTGGTGCTCCTCATCCAGGCCTTGAGCAGGACTAAGTTTCGGCAAGCTAGCTGAAGGCATGTGGAGAGCTGGTTCTTGGGGAACAAAGGGGGCTGAGCCCAGCTCTAGCCTGGCTTGGGTGGGAGACTGGGTTGGGGTTTCAGAATCTAACATAGGTGCCGAGGCATTCTGGTCTGGCTGAATGACTGGGCCCAGGGATTGTTTGGTTGGTCCCATTGAGCGGCTGAGGGCAGCAGCGGGGGCAGGGTGAAGCAGGGCAGCACGATTGAGGTTGTCCAACCGCTCATCTTCAGCAAAGTCGTCTTCGTCAGCGTTCCCGTAGCTCTCCAGCCCGCTCTCAGTCACGCCCTCGCTGGCCATCTCCACATCTTCATCATCCTCCTCCTCCTCATGCCTCACTCTCCTCGGGTCCTCCGCTCGCTCTGACCCGACATCCATATCGCACACTCGATCGTCATCTTCCTCGTCTTCGTCCTCATCCTCAAAATCGTTTGTGGGGATGTCCGGCACCTTCTCAAAGTCGGGGGAGCCAGCGGAGGCACCTTCCATGTCCACGATGGCCCCCTTCAGGCTGGCGTCTCCCAGGTCGTCCATGCTCTCCGTGCCCTCCAACACCCCTGGAGCGCTCAACTCGGACGCCCCCTGTTGGCTGCAGCTCACGTCCTCCGAGTCGAGCTCCGATAGTAGAGCACCGCCCCCTCGCCACGCCGACCCTCCCGCGGGCCCTGCAGAACCGGGCCGGGATTCCTCTGTGGGCTGGGTACCGCTCATGTCTGACACAGACACCTGTTGGCTGCCCTCCCTCTCCTCTTCATCATCATCTTCATCATCCTCATTGAGGTTGGCCTCCGCTTTGAAAATACCGTCCCCTTGAGGGGCAGAAGCCTCGAGAGCTACCGGTGAGGAGGTTTCCGACACCTCGGCCATCATCAGTGCAGGCTCCTCTGACTGTGTTGACTCTACAAGTGAGGCCACAGCTGGGGTAGGTCCTGCTAGGAAAGGCCTCGGTTCCTGTTCTGGACTGAGGGGGACAGCAGCAAGTATTGGGTCCCTGCTGCAGACTGGATGTTGACATGACGGGGCTGTGTGGAGGGGAGGAAAGGTCTTCTGCTGGGGTGTCGTGGTACCCGGGTGGAGTGACCTCCACGGGGGAAGGAGAAGGAGGAGACACGGTGATCAGAGTTGGGACAAGAGCTGATGGGACATCCGGTGATACTTCCTCCGCTTCTGCCTGTGCAGCCACCACCTCGGGCTCTGTGGAAGTTGCAGAGACAACGGCTGCAACGGCCATCATTGCAGCCGTTGCCGCTGTTGCGCCCTGAGGCTTCTTGGTGATCGAGAACGGCACGACAGACTGGATGGGCTTGGAGGGGCGTTTGATCGCCTGAGCGTGGCTGCCGGCGACCGGCTTGGTAATGGGAGAAGCAGGTGGGGTCCGGCCCAGAGGCTGTCGGGCGGCAGGAGGCCGTGCGGTAGGGGGTGCTTTCCGTGTGGCTTGGGGCATGGTTGTTTTGAGGTCGGCAGTCTTGGAGGGAGGGGGGTGTTTGGCGACTGTGTCGGATCTGGGGGCAGCAGTCGGTTTTGGGGCAGCAGCCTGTTTAGGGGCAGCGGCCGGTTTAGGGGCATCTGGTTTGGTAGTTTTGTTAGTGGCCGACGCCACAGGCTTTTTAGGTAGTGGTCTGGTAACATCTGAAATGGAAAAAGCCAGGGGATTGTCACCAGTTGAGCAACTAGCATCTTGCTAATTGGTCCAATTACAGAGAACAAATATTGTATGTAGGCCAGGCTTACCTTTCTTAGCAGTGGTGGGTTTGGATGACTCTGCTACTGTGGTCCTGCCAGCAGGGGGGGCTGTGGCACCTAGTCTCTGGGCAGGAGGCCTGGCCGTGGTGGAGGTGCCGGGTGGCCTGGATGTGGCCGTGGAGACTCCAGGGCGAGACGTAGGTGGTTGGGTGGCAGGTCTGGAGGAGCAAACGAGGTGTTAGTAACTTCAACATCTTTAGACATTGTCAACAGAAAGACCTTTGGGTCATAATTAAACAACACAGACTGGTTTCATATTTATCACACCAGCACACCAGGATATTCATTCCGAGAAGACTCGGAACGCTTCTCGTTGACACACCCCCACCAACATTCCAATCCCTTCAAACCAAAGGATCATCTCGAAACCTCGTGCGTTTTAGTTTACCGATAGAGACCTGGAAATGTCATCAAAACCCCTTTCCAGTTGCTCAACATTCCCCACCTACTGTGAGGATCAGACAATGCACTGCTAAAGCAATTTCAAGAGGCAGCCGAAAACACATTAACAGGAGCCATCCTGTCGTTCCACTGTAATGCACCTCTTAGCTATCCTCTAATCCTGCTCTAGTGGACGGGGAAAGGGAGGGAAGAAGCTGGCGAGGAACAGCCCTGCTCTAGTGGACGGGGAAAGGGAGGAAAGAAGCTGGCGAGGAACAGAGCGATCGAGGTGGGTAATAGCAGGATGAGGAAGAGGAGTTGGGAGACAGTAGCCAAGGAACATAGGAGGGGAGGCAGTGTTGGAGGCAGAAGGAGAGGGGGGGGGAGACTATAATCGATCCCGTACTAAGCTCCCCAGTCTGCTCTTCAATCTAAAGGAGTTAGAGAGTAGACACGCCTAATCCAGTCAATAACTCAAGCGGCAGCCTGACCCTCTTAAATCTCAGAGTCTGGTTCGGATGTTCCCCCGTCTCTGATCCTCTTGCACCGTGTTGCCTCTGGAGGCAAGTGCGTGACTAGACAGCACGGGATTCAAATCAACCCTCCGTCAGTTTATATTCGTGTCCTTGTCTTTTGAGGATGAGATTTGAATTTGAGGCTACAAGCTGGTCCTAGATTAGCACTGGAGGGAGGGACCATGGAAACACACTTGACCAGTGACAGGGAACTTCTTGATCCTTCAACTTTGACGCGGTAGTCCCTGTAGAGTGGATACCAAATCGGCACCACAGTAGGCGCGAACCACATACAGCACATGCCTTCGTATTCACCAACTCCGTTGTGCAATATCCCATAGCCCATCAGCAGTGTAGTGTCAAAGAATATACGGTTCAATGGCTTCTTCAATTAAATTTTACACTACATCCGCTGAAGGCTACATGTAATGCATTTGCATGGTTCGTCTTGAGAAATTGGCCTTAGTCAGCGCTCCAATTCACCACTACAGCAACCTTCCTAGAGACAGTTAGTCATGAGGGGCTTGTGTGTAATAGGCTCCAGGCCATGCGGGCACTTCTGTAACCTACATACAGCCAGGTGGAGTAGAACAATGCAAACTCTGTGGATGTGGAGGAGAGAACTTTGCATATTAGCGCTCCCCCTCCCCCTTATCGACAAGGATTCATCCGAACAACATCTTTAGTCTTTGGACGAAAAATGCGCCAGACGTCAAAGGGAACAGCGAAACGCCATATGCCACTAGGGCAACTCACCGTCAATTACCTCAACCCTCATCCCGCTTTCCTCTTCATGTCATCCACTTTAGTACAGTGGACAGACAATGCAGTACATGACTTGCCAACGACAATAACATGTACTTAAGAGGGGGAGAGCCCGGAGTGGACCTACTTGCATGCCTGGACACAAATTCCCTCTCCCACAATGAGTCCACACAACAACAATGTTCATTTGTTTCCCAGGGATCGAACAAAGAGTCGGGGTCATTATGATAATAGGCTGCATCTACTGGGCTCGGGAGGGAAACTGACTGTATGGTTAAGTCGACCAAAAAGAACAGAAATCTGTTCTTAAATGAGCACTGGAAGAGGAGTGTTTGCAGATGAAGACAACAGGGGGAGAAAGGGATGCATAGAGCCAGGGTTGACAGAGGGGGGAGAAAGGAAGTCTATGATGAAATGAGCAGCAACGAGAGATGGAAATAAAGGAGGAGGGGAAAGACGTGAAATTGAATGAGGGAGCTGTACAGCGTCACATTAAAAACAGATTGCCCTCATTTCTCCCATTTCACAAGCGAACGGGGAATGACAATTGACAGCCACGCTCAATTACGTCGCGAGAGACACTCCGGGGAAGTTGATCAAATGATTGCATCTGGGTTGGGAGGGGGTGAAGTCGGAGGGAGGGATGAAAGGGGATGGATGGGGGGGGGTCGCGCTGGGGTCACGGTACATCAACCTCCCCGTAAGAGTGAGCGCTGACTCTCGTGACTAAGCTCTGTCGCAGACAGGGCACTGTGTAGACAAGACAAGGTTGGGCGGCTCCGGTTTTGTTTACGGCGGCCGTTCGGTGAATTTCCGGCTCTTCCAGAGACAGCCAGGAAGCAAGATTGTCCTGGCAGCGCTGTTAGCAGATTAAATATTCCGTTTTAATCAAGCCAGAGAGAGAGAGACCTAGGAGGTATAATCTCTCATTCGGGGACGCCCATCTTTTCCCCTGCGCCCAAGTCTCGTTTCTCCCCCTCTCCTAGTCCTCCTACAGGCCCCCCCCTGTAAGACTTAAGCAACCAGACCCCTCCAACAATACACTGTTTGGCTTGTGAGCCGTCCAAAAACAGCTCCTCGCTCTTGTCCTCTTTTCATTATTAAGAGAGGAGGAGAAATTCCTGGGGCTTGTGCTGGCCCAATAGCAGCAGCAACAACAGTTCACCATAAAATACAAAGAACCCCCGACCCAAATCAGCCTTGTACAGGATTTCAAATGAAAGGGTAGAGGGGATGCCTAGCAACGGATAGAGAGGTGGTTATTTCGCTGAGGCCTAGGGTAGCGTGGAAGGAACAGTGATGGATGAGACTGTGTGTTTGCGTTGGACAGTTACACGGTTCCCTGCCAAAAGTAGCAGTGAAACTACATGGTTTCATCCCGGAGGGAGAGGGCAGGATGGGCTACGTGGGAGGAGCCATGTACTTCCAGTCCCGTGGTCAATTCATGTTCGTCGACTTCGACATTTCTGAGGTGTTCTCGTGACCTTGGCGGTCCTTGTATGGGATTAAAAATGGACAACCCATTATTTATGTGGAGTGAATTCCATCATTGAGGGCTCTGCAATCTGCGTGCTTACACACACACTTCTTACACAACACCGGACACTCCAAATCTCACAGGGAGTCTTAAGGCCGACAACTATGACAGATGAGCGGGTGGGAGGGAAGGATTGTGGGGGAAGAGGGAGGGCCCAGGGGGGATGCTGGCCGGGGGCCTGGTACTGTACATACACAGGATGAGGGAGGGAGGGAGGGAGAACGGAAGGAGGGAGGAGGAGAGATGGAGGGTGGGAGGAGGGGAGAAAGAGAGGGAGGAGAGGGGGTTGGACAGTGACTGACTGCTCCGACGGTACAAGGACACTCGCTCCTCTAAATAACATTGAAAGGAGGGAGGATGGATTCCGGGGCATTACAATTCCCCCGACATCTCCACGGACTCCTCCCTCTACTGAGATGAAGCCATCCAGCTGTCGGTCAGACGGACCTGGTGGTTGATTGGTTGAGCAGCAAGCGGACGGTCCATTACTCCAGGTGATGATGATGACAGTGAAACGCATTTAGAAGACCGATTGTCTCGTTCACCAGCTGTGTGCATCCCTGTGACCCATCACACATGACTGGGTAACTGGAACGCTAGGTCTTGACATATGTTTCATGCAAGTGCTAGCGCGAGACATTTCCATGAGCGTTTTCAGCTCTTGATATATCGGAATCTCACTCGCTCCCTCTCAAGGACTGTTGGTCTCCCTCTCCTCCTACTTCTCTCAACCTTGTGCTTTATTCACCCTACCATGCCACCTTCTCTCCTTGCCCTGTGGTACCAGTTAGCCGTCACCTGGTTGAGCCTAACATTTCATCCAACTTGTACTTTCTGTTCCAGTACACATATTTGTCTTAAATTTTTCAGGAACAGTTTCACTCTCTCCCCTGAAGGCGTTGAACATTAATATCTGATGAGAGCGGGGGATTGTGAGCCTGTGACATGCTCCTGTGGTTCGTGGTGAAAGCCTGGGTGGTATGCACCTTTGGCTTCCGGATCAGTCCGTGGCAGATGGCGTCTCTGGTGAACTGCAGTGTAAGGTGATGCTGTAACGCCCCCTTATGCTGCGTGCTGTTCACAGAGTCCTGACTAATGTGGAGGGAGCAAGAGACAAGAGGTCTGGCTGGGAGAGAGTCTGTTCTCTTCTCCCAGACGACCCGGCAAGGCCAGGGAATGAACACAGACACACAGGCTGCTGCTAGTGTTCAAATATAGGCATGATTTCACCCACAGTCGTCAAAACGATACTGTAACTGTCGCACACACACTCCACATTCCTAAACACGCACAGGGAGAAGTGGGCTTGATGCTATGTTCAGTTGCACCCCCAGGGCATCCTCAACGGTAATAGGAGTTCTTTACCTGAAACCTGCTTTTGCATCATTTAAAAGGAGAAGGAGGAGACACACGCACGCGCACACCAACGGCTTTAACGCTGGCCATGATCAAGTTAAACGGTGCCCGGTGTTGAGCACATGGACAAAATGGCCACTCGGCTCAAACGACACATAGACCTGTCAAAACACCAGCTGGTGCAGACAACACAAGACTAAAAGACTGAGACAGTGTGATCGTGAGCGTCTGTCTGAGAGCCTCACGTCGGAGTCCAAGGCATCCTGTGTCTTCGTATTTATACAATAACGTGCGTGTCCGTTTGTTCATGAGGTTTAACAGAGAACGCATTAACCCGCGCCGAGTCAAATACAACATTTCCTTATCCAATAAGAGCAGCATTATGGGGGGGGAGAGAAGGGAGGGGGTCCAAATCGAATCACGCCTTCTCAAAGCCGAAACACTGCGTCGTGTGTTGGCTGAGGCCGATCTAAAGACTCTGAAGTGGGTTCCCCTCCTCATGTCTTCAACATTATCTTCTCTACGTGCTTCATTCATTTCAAAAGCAGTAGTCATGAAAGACAAGAACACTAGGCCAACTATTAGTAGTCTCTGACAGCCTCCATTAAGTCAGTGTAAAAGCATTTGACCAAAAAAAAGACGAGGGAAAGAAGCCACATCTTAATAATTGGGGACCCGTGGGCCTCCCAAATCAACCCCCCGGAGCACAGGACACAGTCCTAATGACTAACCCCCCCTACCCCCTACCCCCACCCCCCGTGCCCTGAGGTGGCCTGTGCCTCCACATGACAAAGACCATGTTATCCAGCCGCTCTGGCAGCACTGGCTTTGGGCATTGATGGGGAGCGAGAAAGAGAGACCGAGGCAGAGTTACAAGAGAGAGAGAGAGAGAGGCTTCTGTCTCAGGTTATTTCTGTCTGCGTGACTCAGACTCTCGGAGCGAAACCTGACCCAGTAACGGTCTGGGGGACCACAATGGACACTTTTCATCTGAGATGTCCTCCAGGGTCCCCACAGCTGAACAACTCCTCCTCTGATCACCCCCCACACCACCACCTCTGTTGGGGCTCGAAGCCTTGTGTCGAAGCTCCTGATCTCGGGATGTTTGTGTTGCGCAAGTGAGCGGAGACGTCTCTGTTTAAACATTAGCTGGCCCTGAGGGGGCGTGGGGAGGGGGTTAACCTATTCAATGTGCTTCAGTGTTACAACAGTCACAAAGCTACTCTGCTGGTAAATTAGTTTGCATGGCCTTGTTCCTTTAGGAAGGCTTGCTGTTTGGCAGTCTTACCTGGTTGCCTTGGGAACCGTCGTCCGCTCTGGTTTGTCTACGGAAGTGCTGGGCTTCGGGGCAGATGTCGGCCTGGGAGCTGGAGGAAGAGAGACAGTTTGGATGGAGATTCCATGCTTGAATGGTTATTTAACATTGAACCTGTGGTAACCCCCTTTGTCTCACCTGTAGTCTTAGGTCTGGCCCCATTAACTGGTCCAGTTGCGGGTCTCTTGCTTACTAGAGTACCATTCCCTGTGGTTGTCTTGGTACCGTTGGTTGCCGCGGTAGCAGTGGAGCTGGTCCAGGGAATTCCCACATGCTTCCTGTCAGCCACCTTGGTCTGGGTCCTGACAGAGGAAGCAGCAGCAGCTGTGGCTCCGCCCACTGGCTTTTTAGCTGCGGCGAGCGATGACGCTCCAGTACTTGTGGTAGTTGTCGTTTTCTTCTTGTCTGGTGCGGTTTTCTTTGTCGGGTCGTTGGTCGAGGGCTTGGCTCCGTTCACCACGCGGCTCGGAGCGGTGCCCGGGCGAGAGCCGGGTCTCGTCTGGCTCGTGGTCTTGGTGCCGGCGGTGGCACTCGTGCGGGGCTGGGCCTTGGCTGTACCTTTGGGCTTGTCTTTGGTCTCTGCTGCCTTGCCATTGCTCTCCTTGGGGGCGGGGGGCGCTGTGGCGCCTCGGGCCTGCTCCTCTGGTTGCGTTGGGGGGGAGCCTTCTTGCGGCACCTCCTCCATCACCACAACGGACGTTACCGGCTGGGAGGGTTCAGCTCCTAGTGCTTCTGTGGGCTCCATGGTGGCCATGGCAACCCCATCCGGTTTCATCCCCTAAGGCGTGGCTTCTCTCTCACCAGTGGCACACGAATGAGAGTTGTGTCTTACTGCAAACGGAGCCGACCTGAAAAACAGAATGCCACAACACGTAAGCATCCTAGCCGCCAGTTGGAGAAGGGGGACAAATATGAATGTTTTGCTCATCTGGGAACTGCAAATAACCCCCATATATTCTTATCACAACAACCACATACGATGTATGACATGTGCTCATGACTGGTAAGCGTTAAAAGACTGTAGATAGGGCTGAAAGGAAACGCCATTTTTGGAAAAGAGGCCTCTTAGGAATTCAGAGGGGAATCGGACAAACAGGAAGTGAGCAGCTGGAGGAACGTTCATTTACGAAGATTCTGAAGACAAAAGCCTCCATTTCCACTTCAAGTTTTTTATATACCAATTAAGAAAAGGACTAGTCATCGGAATGACAGAGCCAATATAACCAAGAAACCCCCCACACACACCCCACCACAGCTGATGACTGGTGTTGGGAGTAAATGTATGACATGAACTGAGGTCGACACCAGAACTCTAATGAGCTCCTGGAGAGAGGAGAGGGCTGTGGTCTGGGGGTGCGGAGAGACCGAGGCCACACAATCCCCCTGTCATGACACACCGTAAATGAAGAGAGGAGGATGGAAAACCCGGGACCACATGTGCCTGATCCCGTTTGCCTGTGCAGGCCAGGATGACATCCAGCGATTACTAATACAAGATTCAGATTCCTACTCTGGGCCAAGGCCTCAATAGACAATAGGGCTGAAGTAGTGGAAACTGTGGGACACAAAGTGAATGTTTGTGGCCCAAGAAGTACTGGGGAAGGGGAACACTCGACCCTGCTCTTCTAAGCGGGCTAAGTATAGTACTGTATACAGCATTCGGACTAACTGACCTTCTGAAAGCCCCTCCAGCCCTACCCAAGCTCCCTCCCCAAAACAAACTTGGCTTCAACTCAGTTTAAGCTTTTTTTCGAGCCCCCCTTTCTCCCCTCCTTTTTCCAATTGACCCGCCTTCCACCACCCCTCCTTAACCCCTCTGCCCCCAGCACCCGCTATGGCTTCTTTCCACCCCGCCTCGGCATCCTCCCCCCACTCCCTTCTTTTTCCCCTTAACCACTTGTTCCCCCTCTCTCCTTTACCCCCCTTCCTCCCCTCCTCCTATAAGATCTCTTCCCAGAAGACAGTTGCACAGATGGTCTGGGCAGCACAGCCATTGTATGGTTCCAACAAAACATGCTTGGCCTGAAAGAGAGAGCGGGAGCTGGAGAGAGGAAGAAGGGAGGCTGAGGAACGGAACAAGGAAGGGAGAAAGAAACTGGAGGGGAAAAAGAAAGGACTAAGGGGCCACGTAATTAAAATAAAAGAATAACAGAGAAGTTACGAAACAAGCGAGAGCTATAGAGGACTCCGAAGACTTCAGGAGGCAGCGAAAAAAGACACACAGAAAGAACAAGGACTAAGGAGGAGGACAAAGAGAGTCCAGATCATTAATTTTTATTGCATCGGGGCATCTTTGAAGCAGAAGGCTGTCTGGACTGAGGTCATGCTAAACACAGTCTGACGGAGACTTCAAATCAAGCATAGTTTTCTAAAGCATCATATTACACTATTGATCTGTAAAAACTCTTACTGACCGAGACCTAGTTTCAGTCTCTGAAAGGGAGAACCTCTACTTAAGCAGTGCATCGTGGGGGCACGCTTGGTTACATATTAACGCTAGAGATACCAAAGTCGTTGCACATTCCGTTCCGACTCGCCCCTCACTGCACATAATTCACCGTTCACAAAAGGACTGGTTTACTAGGGAGACCTTGTGTGAGAGACACAAGTGGGGGGAACTTCAGCAAACAGATCACTGGACAGAACGAGCCGACAGCCCGTAGAATTTCTGAAGAACTAGTTGGGTGGGTTTGGACCTGATAGTAGCTTACATCACCCCCCGCCCCTTCCTCCCCCCAAAACACACCTATCCTAAACCCACTCATCCTTCACTAATGAGCAGGTCTGACCTGTAATTCAGAGAGTACAAACAAGCAGCCTTCAGTCCTCCCCGTTTTCCACCCTTTTTCGCCTCCGCCTCCTTTTAGGTTTGGCAGGAACAGGCTTCCTGCAGTCCCCCCCCTCTCCTCTCCTTCTCACCTCTCCTTCTCACCTCTGCTGTAACGTCTCAATAGTGAGACAGCCACAGAAGGGAGAGGGGGGGAGCTGGTTTAGGCCCAACTCCAGACTATGTGTAGAGGAGACAGACATCCAGGTCGTCCGATGTGACACTTGATTGAACACCAGCAGGCCTGCTGATGAAGGCCGCCTGCCAGTTAGGCCGAGCCAGACAGCGGAGTCCGACAACAGCTCCAGAGTGTCAGACTCGCAGGATAGGAGACACGGATTAACACCCCACCACACCCCCACCCCACCCCGGCTACATTCGTGGGCAGGATAAAAAGAGAATGATGGCACCGATATCCACAGCCATGCCCTTGTCACTAACGCCAGGGGGCTTTACCAAAGTGCAGTGTGAATCACATTCCCTGCAAGCTTGACCGCGGGCAGCACCCCGACCTTACTGGCCGAAGTCTGGTGAGGGCACGCAGGGAAGTGGGCACCGCCAAAGCGTGCCGCATGCTCAGAGCTTCAACAAACGCCTTCAGATCAGAGAGTGATGTCTCCTCCAGGATTAGCCATCAAAAGTGAAAGGCCAGGATTTCAAAGATTTTCCCAGACACACTTATGTTTTCCGTCAGGGTTTTTTCGATTGTAGGACATGGATAGCGACCGACGTTATTTGAACTATTAAAAAGGTCATTGTAAATCTTGCAGGGATTAGGGCTACTTCGGTCAAATATGTGCCCCGGGAACAACTGAGGCAACGCCCAACTATTAAACAGATGATGCTTCTCAGACACAAAGAGCCTCATGCATGTTGGTGAAATATGAGTGATACTGTGTAACCCCTCCCTCAGTCCCATATTTGCATGACAAATCCCAGTTCAAAGAGGACGGATAACATATTCAGGACGCAGCAGGACTCCCTTCCAGCTAGCTAGCACCATAGCTAATACCACAATTAGCTCGATACACTTGCCAACAATTACCAATGTGATATAAATATGCTAATCTGCATGCTGTCTTTGTAATGGTCTCCCTGCAGCTCAATAACAGGGTTTGGGCGGGTAGACTTTTAAGGAAGAAATCAAATTCACTCGAAGGTGAGGATCAATCGAAGTGTTTATAAAACATGGGCCGACAATGTGACAAGCATTTAGGAGGCTGCACAGACAGAGCTGGAACCTGTATCGACCTCTCCTCAGGTCACCCGGCTTCTGATGAAGACTAGTGCTTTTAATATGGCAATATTTGTCTCTCTCTGTCCGTCCGTCTCTCTGTCAGTCGTAGAACATGACTCCCTCCTTCTGGCTCCACTCTCTCCCTCCCCTCTTCCATCCCTTTCTCTCTCTGGGCATTTTAATTACATCTGTCTGCCTTCCTCCAGTCGCCAAAACATCAGACATTAGCCATGTGGCACAGCTAAATGGGTCACTTTTAATACCACCACCCCCCCTTTCCCTCCGTTTAACACAAACACAGAGAGAGGGATTTAGCTGCCTTTCAGAGCTGGCTCGGAGGTTTGGGGACTACCGGGGACAGGGACAAACGGGGGCCATGCTACCGATGCCAGCTCAACGCCACACTCAGACTGAAAGTGTTGAAAAGAAAGTGTCTCTTTCTCTGTAAGCTCGGCTAACAATGCGAGGCAACAGAGGGCTAGTGAGGGAAGATTGTGGTGTGTATGTGCTTGTGTGTGTGTGTGTGTGTGTGTTAGTCTTTAAAGAGGAGGATTCTCTACTGAGGGATTGGGATGATGTCAGAGACCCTCCTTGTGAATGTGGCGCAGGAATGCCGGGAGAAACTCTGGGTGACTGTGAGAACATGGCCACCCCTGCAACATTCCTGCTCTGCCTCACTCCTCAAGGCTCTCTCTAAACAGCTGCCAGAGGAAAGGGTGTGTGTGTGACCCATGAGGTATGCAAGAAAAAAGAGAAAGTGTGCGACTGTGCGTGCATGCAAGCATGAGCATCGTCACAAGTTCATACATGTAGCTGCAGAACATACATAAGAGTATATGAGCATGCATTTGTTCCCCCTGGATTGCGTGTATTTCCTTCTATGAGTGTGTCTGTGTGTGTGTGTGTTTATGAATATGAATGCATGTGTGTGTTCACAGTGGCCAATCCCCCAGCTTCCTGCATTCTTTTCATTCCTCTTCGCTACCAAATAGCCTTGCATCATCTCCTCTGCCTGATATCGATGCCAAGAGACACGACAGAGCCCCATTTTAGATGGAGCCAACACTGAACCCTCTGACTGGCTACCTTCCTACGCTCCCCCCCCTCCCTCCCCGCCGTCTCCCCTCCCCGGTCTCCATGGCCATGGCCAATGGATGGAGCTTTCGGCACAGTGTGCGCGAGACTGTCGCCTCTGTGTTGCATGGGAGCTCTCTAGTCATCCCTCTCTCTCTCTGTGGAGTCATTAATGGACCGCTGTCTGTCTTAGAGTGAGGGGGGTGAGGTTGGGGGGGGGCAGAGACTCCCTCAGAGGGGCTCTGACCACAGGAACACAGGCCTTATTCTCAGAGTGTGTGTGAAGCCTATTGGTAGGAAAAAAATGGGGGGGGAGAGCACACAAAGTGAAGAGAGAACAAATAAATAAAGAGTGCGGGAGCCGAGTTTCGGGGAAAGGGAGGGGCCAGCTGGAGAAGGGGCTTTCCTTCAGGGTGGGACCAGCAACTGGTCCTCTCACCATGCACACTGCAGGCAGGATGTGGACCAGCAACTGGTCATCTCACCAAGCACACTGCAGGCAGGATGTGGACCAGCAACTGGTCCTCTCACCAAGCACACTGCAGGCAGGATGTGGACCAGCAACTGGTCCTCTCACCAAGCACACTGCAGGCAGGATGTGGACCAGCAACTGGTCCTCTCACCATGCACACTGCACTGGGTCATACCACGGACGAGCTCGACAACCACCAACTCATAAAAATACATTGTGTTTCCTTATTGGTTTCTGTGAACACCCTGCCAGTCATTTTCCAGCCAGTAAAAAACTAACGAGATAAGCGAGCTAATGGGAACCACTTTCTCATTGCAGTCTGGGGGGAAAAAAACGTGACTTGGAAGGTCCAGAAAAACTGGCCTATCTAGACCAGCTGTGCATGCCTGGCTGAAGCATTGCACTAAGAGAGGAAGGGAATAGGTGAATTAACTGTTGAAGAAAGGAGGGGACTGGTGATGAAAGAAAGGGAGGATGGGTAGAGGTGTGTGTGTGTGTGTGTTTGGAGACTAGCATGAGCTTGTTGCTCCATCTGACCATACATGGTAGTGTTATAGTCTCAGCTTCATCACCAGTGAGTGGACAGTACACACACACGCCCAGAGATACAATCTGATGAAATCACACACACACACACAGGAGAGGTTCACCTGAGTGTGTGAGACTAGCAGTGCCCGAGGCAGTGCTCCGTTAGAACAACCCGACTGAATGTCTGCTTCAGTGTTCGGATGGTTCCAGAAGCTCTCCCCACCCCAGCCCTCACTCAGATCATGAGTCTCCTGCTGTCTCCAAGAGAAAGACAACAAAGAAAGACCAGTCTCCCTGAGGAACAAAAAGAGATACGATCCAGAGGGGCTTGGTAGGTTGTGACGCCAACCAGCTGACTAGCATAAATGCAACACTGTGTTTAAGAAGTAGCCAGTGGGCTATGCCATCTTCAAATACTTTCTGCACTCTAAGACGCATTTCATCAGCAGCTCTTTGAAATTGTCCGCCGGTGTGACAGAAAGAATGGGGGGGGTGGGGGGTGTGTGGTCGTGTGTGGATGTGTATTTGCGTGGGTGTCAGGGTGGGCGATAACACCGAACCGAAGGCAGTTTTGTTTACATCCCAACACGCTCTAATCGCGACGGTCACATTCCTCGCCGTGCCAAGAGGCAGGAAACTGCGTGCACACACACACACACACACACACACACACACAAAACAATCCACAGCCCAATCCCTTATGGGAGGCCGAGAGGGAGGAGGGAGATGCATTCTTTCTCACAGTCGTTGATGTCTGACAATAACAAAAACAGGCCATGGACCTGCCTGCCTGCCCACACACACACACACACACAGGGCTCACCGAGCGCTAAGCCTCAGTGCCCTCTCATACACCCCCTACGGTGGCAGGTCTTTGAGGCTGACCCCGAGGGTGAGGACTGGAGGACAGGGTGACGGATCCTCCGGGAGGTTCTGCTCGACCACAGAAGACTGCTCGCTGACCTTCACACCTCGGACTGACCTCTCCAGGACACTGGAACAGACTGGGAAGAATGGAGCCACGACGACGACGAGCCCACTGAGCAGAGCTCTGTTGTCACGTCCCCTGAGCAGAGCTGGCTCTGTTGTCACGTCCCACACAGTCAAAACCGTGCGGCTCAAAAACTCAATTATGAACAAACAGACCCTTGACTACAAAGCATTTCTGAGCATGATATCACTTTTTGGCATCATAATATCATATTTTTGGGGGTTTGTCATTCTTTTGTACACAGTACAAAACACATGGCATGCTCTATTCCCATCTAGCCCCTCCCCCACGCGGCTCGGCTTGGGGGAGGGAGTGGTTACCTCGGTTGGCTCCGCCCCCAAGGAGAATTAGCGCACAGCACGACAGAGCTCGTTAACTCTAGACAAAGACTTGACGTTAATCCACTATGATCTGACCGCTGGTCCACATGTGACCCGCACTCAACCCCGCACGCCCCCCAACACAAACAAACAACATGGATAAACTCTCCAACCTACATAGGACATGTGTTCGTAGATAATATGGCAACTAGAGCAAATGCCAACGGGAGTGGCACTGGGACTCTCCCTGTAGACAAGATATGCTACGACGCCAAGCTGACACCTTAGAAACGCCACGGACAGGGTAGCAGGGGCTTAGCCACGCTAAACTATTCATCAGGGGGGGATTGGAGTGGACGCTTAGCGTGTGTTAAATGCCGGTCAATTCCACTGGGGGATGTTAAACATGTGCTAAGTGATGCTAAACCACTCAATAAAATGAGATGTATGCGCAGGTGCTAAAGCGTGCGACAGACAAGCGGAGACTAGCCAGTTTAGCCTTGGGGGGGCGAGGGGGGAGTCGAGAGAAGCGCACCTGCCTGAACTCTTCAAGTGGAATCGGCTTCTTACCAGCACTGTTTAAATGGGACCATATACAACTGAAGGTTAGAGGGGTAGGGGAGTATGTGGTGTGTGTGTTGGTGTGTGTGTTGGTAACAGAGTTATTTGAGGACAATGGGGAGGGGGGTGTTTGGCATCGGAGAGGGGGGGGGGTCCTATTGTCTCCTCCTGTGCCCCCCTGGGCAGAGGAGGGGGGGGGATTAGCTGCAGGAGAGCAGCTGGCATGACTGGCTCTGCCCAAACACACCAGAGGAGCAGGGCAGCAGTGAGTCTGGTGAGGAGGGAGGGAGGGGGCGAGTCACCGGAGAGGTCGCTGAAGCAGGGAGGGGGGGGGGATTGGTGACAGGAGAGATGGATAGAGGGAGGAGGGATAGATGGAGAATGGATGGATGGATGGATGACAAGACATGCAGTGGACGGAGGAGTGATATCTGACAGTGTGATGGGTGGATCCTTCTAACCATTAGCACACATGCAGAAAGTCAATACTGGAGGAGAGTGCCTCAGGGTCAGATCAGTTACTAGGGATTTGACTGGGCAGGGCGAAGCCAGGCCAGATGGACACTGATCCCACACACACACACACACACACACACACACACACCCCTGGGCACACACAGGGACAAGGCACACACACACACAAGCACACAGAGGTTCCATTACAAAGAGCAGAGCTCTTACTCATGGATGGCGAGTCAGACCCGATATGTGTAACCAAGCCAACACAAATACAATCCCTATTGTACCTCTGGGCGCTCAAGTTCACGTTATCAAACCTACGGGTCACCAAGTAGTTCTAAATTAATCACTCGAAGAAGGTACTACTGGTTATTGTACTATAAACAGATTGCTAGAAACAGCTAGAGGAATAACTTGAGAGATCATTAGGAAGTACTGAATGTGGAAAAACGAATTGCATGAAACAAGGCCCAAAATGCCTTTGGTATGATGCTCACCAACATCCCAAAACGGTCTGACCCAGGAGGGAAAAAGACACACGTGCAGAGTGCCATTTTAAATAATGACAACATTTGTGGGCCCCTGGGACTACCACAGTCTCATACCAGTGTCCATTGCGTCCATAGTGTCAACCCTGGAGCTAGAGAGAGAGAGACTGGGGAAACGCCAACTCCACAACCACTGTGACGAGAGCTGCCTTCAGCCTCCAACACCACAAGCACACGGTCTGAAGGGGAGGCCGGGGTGTGAATGGGAGGCCGGGGTCTGAGGGGGAGGCCGAACCCAGCCAGGAAAGAGGAGAAACGCCCCACACACCAATAAGGAAATTATGAAAACGGGCTGTAACAGACGTTATTCACGCTGACGCGAGGTGATGTCGTTAGGGAGCGGATGTTAGCTGGCAATAGGGTGACTTAATGGTTGCTGAGGTGGAGTAGAATAGCTAGGCAGGTGGCATGCTGGGAACTGTAGTTTATTTTGGGCGAATTAACTACTGGGGGAGGGGGGGTGAACCCAGTTGCCTCGCCGTCCGCAGTAATCTCCACAGCTGTTGCTTTTGGGCTTTCACATTACCCACCATCAGCCTACAGTTGTCATTCCACACAGCAGTTTCTTTTGATGGAAAAAGCGGTCATCATTTCAATGTAGGTTTTGTTTGCCTTGCCAATTTGTGGTTCGACCCTAATAATTTGTGTGAAGGACATATTTGGGGCTTTTTTCAAATTGAACTGTTTCGGAGCAGAAAAGAGCCTTTGTGCAGATTTGATCTTTGGATGGCACAGAGGCTACGGCAGGTCAGCTGAATGAGCTGGGTGTATTCCGCTGAACACCTGAGACCTGGAGAGAAGTCAGGCAAGGAACGTCCACTGACCCAGAGATTTCCCTCAATGGCGTCCATTTTAAGCTCCAGGGTACGCACTGCCAAACGTGCCACCCATCTGCAGTTCCCCTCCGTCACGACTGACACAAACGGCCTCAGCTGTTTCTTAACGACGCTCCACGCCGCCTGACAAAAGATCAGTGTCGTTTGAAGAGAATTCGAAACACTGCTTTCACATTCCTGGGGCAGAAATACAGGCTGACACTGGTCCCATACCACCTCTGGTGAACTGAGGTCAGGTATGCTTTTGATGACTCAATAGGACGAGCTAGAAAAAGAGGGGAGAGTTCTTGGAACTGATTGAAGACAGAAGAACTCTGGGTGGCTCGGAGGTGGGCTTCTATTTTAGGGAGAGCTTGTGTTCCATGTTCAGGAAGGGGAAGAGGAAACAGAGGTGTGGACCGGGACAGAGGTTGGATCTTATACACAATGGCACTTGTCATGATGGCAGGCCTGTTTGGAACCACTGTGTGAGGGCTTGACACCACCAGAGTGATAACAAGCACTGTGATAACAAAGTGAGAAAAGGGGGAGAGAGGGCAGAGGGGGAGGAGGACTCCTCGAAATTGACGGACACACTCTTCAAGAGGGTGTTACACACACACACTATCAACGACAAACATTTACCACTCATGAGTAAATATTGGCTACAGATCTAACCCAGAATCAATAGTTTGATTAACTGCCCAAGGCATTCATTTGTTAAGCCATTAAAACCAAGGGACTTAGATTTTCTACTTTATTAAACTGACTTTGGCTTGGTCAGAGGCCGTTTGAAGACTGCCCCTCCAGAATCAACTGGTTATGTAATTCGTATTTGGAGCCAAAACCCAGATGACAGATAGCCTGGTTCCTATCGCTGGGATCTGCAGACGTAGCGGTCTGATGCTAGTACCGAGCACTCCTCACATCCATGCCAATGATATCACTCTGTGTGCAAGCTAGGTGCGAAAAGTGAAAACAGTAGAGCGAGATGCGAATCTTCGTAAACAACATAATCGACCAGACATCTCCAGACCTGAAGGCGCGCAAGACCTGAAATGGGGCAGCTCCCGTTTCCAAAAGCATGACATCCTAAATCTATGCACAATGTCCCTTAAATAGACAACAAAAGTAGCATGCCATTTTATCATCTATTTCCGTTGCTTTTCTATGGGCTACAAGAATGATTCCAACAAAGGAACTCATCTGCATGGATGGAGCGTCCCTAATCATACACAATTGATGAATCGATTGCGGATTCGCCACACCCAGTTTCCATTAAACACTTGCTGATAGGACAGCTCGATCGGACAGCACTGAACAGCCGAAAACTCTGGACAAAATCACGATTTCGCAGAAGCCAACCAGCCATTTGGGCATCTTGGTCGCAGAACAATAGGCGTCTGCACGGAGTCGAGGCAAGTGTTAGGCACGTTGAACCATTTTAAGCGATGTGGTCTGACCTGCCCAAATCAGAAGCCACATTTGTATGCTAGCTATCCTCTAAGGCTAAGCCAGTGCGTTTCGTTGTGCATGTCATATAACGAGCTGGAAAGGGAAACCTAGTCTTAGAGCCACTGTCCTATTATTTTGTGAACAAACCACAAGCATGGCATTCGAATAGGGATAATGGCCTTTTCATATCGCCTATTTCATAAGTCGAATGATACCGGTTCGTTCACGCAAGAAAATCCCAAATACACAAATAAAACGATACATACAAACAAAAACGCAAATTACGGAAAACAATGTAATTTATAGTCTACAACAAGCTGGTTAGCAAAGCATTTACCATATCTGCACTACATTCTTACCGTCAGAATACCGAGGCACGTTTCTCAGCGTTTCAACAGATTCTGTCAAGGACTGTCCTCCCTTTCCCGTCCTGCCAGCGAGTATGCAGGGCCAGACGAGTATGAACAAATACAAATCGAGTGGACACAAGATAGGATTGGCAGAACAGCAACGTTAGTGCAGGAAATTCTCATACAGCTCCCTGCAAAATGTCCGGACAGCGGGATGTCTTGAGCCACGTTCTGTGGACAACAGACGTTACTTCTGGAGCTCGGGAATCGAATAGGGGGGAGTCACCAAATTGTCGCGCGGGGGTGAAATTGAAGGAAAAGCATGGTCAAAGAATAAATCGCACACAGTCATTAGCCAATCACAAACACGGGCCGTGGTTTATTCAAAGCAGCAATGATGTCAGATTGAACCACCTCCCTCTTTTCCATTTCTTTGGTTCGCTGGTCTTCGCCCTCTCCCCCCACCCCACCCTCCACCCATACCCTCTGTATGAAGTTCCAAAATCCAGCTGCATGGTTAATGTTTAAAACCAATGTAAACTTCATGGCTCTGGGTGTCTCCATTTAAACCAGACTACACATTAGACATCAAGTCACGCAGAACATGAACGCATTGTAACCGATAGAATTTCCTAAAAGCATGGGAAAGGCCTCATTCATATAATCTTATCGTCCAAAACAAGAATGCATCACATATTTGCATGAAGTAAATCTGTATATTGATCTTATGAAGAGAATACAGTCTCTTTTCTGCATGGGTCGTCTTGATACACCCACAAAGGAAGTGGCAGTCTTTTCCCCAGCCCTCAGTTGCAGCTGCTGGCCTTACAATAGGAATGGGTGAAAAGAGGAAACTATACAAAGACTATGGGATTGACAGAAAGAGAGAAAACGAAAGAGAGAGAGAGAGAGTTTGAATGGGCAAAGAAATCTGACATCAACCATTTTTTTCTGTTATGGAATACAAGGACAAAGAGGTAGAGGGAAGAAGAAGAGGAGGATTTAAAACAAGAGTAAGCCTCGGGCAAAGAAAACTCAATTCAGTGCCAGAGGGGAGAAGGGAAGGGATCGCCAGCAGACACAAACGCAGGTCTGGGTAAGAAGACGCTGACAAGGAAATCTCATCACGTTCCAGAAGTGTGTGTCTTTGGCCGTGCCTGTGTGTGTGTGTGTCTTTGGCCGTGCCTGTGTGTGTGTGTGTGTGTGTGTGCGTGTCTGTAGCCGTGCCTGTGTGTGTGTGGATGTCAGTGTGTCCGTCCTTCACCCGCACCTCATTAGAGTCTGTGTGGAAGTGGATGAGTCATCCTGTCTGACTGACTGACCGACCGACCCGCCTCTGTCTCTCCCAGCTGCTCACAGGGCTGTGGGGATAGTGTCATCTCTGGCCTGCCTCTCCAGTCTTCTGGGACGGGGGGTGGGGCTTGGGGGTGGGGCCTGGGCTGTGTGGCCTCACCCTAACCCTAACACTAGCTTAGTATATTCCACACCGTGCTGGTAAGCTGTCATCGAATCATTATTGAAGCCATTAAACGGACATACTTCCTGCTTTCCTACCTGACGTCCTGTTCTGCTGTCGAATCACGGGCGTGGCTCAGCGTGGGGCGGGGCTGTGGTACCGAGGAGGACGGCTGCGGTCCACCTGGTTGATTGTCTCTAGGCCTTTCCGTGTGGTCTTCTCTCTTGGCCTTTGGAGGAGACAGCATTCCTTTTTTTTATGAACGGGGTGACAGCTGCATACGCTGCCCACAGCGCAAACACATCAACAAGCCCACACATACACAGTCAGACGTAGAGTCACTGACACGTCGTTGAAGTCACAGATATACGACACGGGGGTGCACAAACACATAAACAAGTACACGCACACGTACACACAAACACAAACACCCACAACAGCTGAAACACAAGAACATTTCCCCAGAAAAATCCCCAGTTTTGAATGTCCGATTCCCTGGACATTCAAAACACCCTTGACAACAGACCACACCTTCCTTTTACTTGGTGAAACTTCAGGTTCCTATGAGACAGTGTAAACAATGATCTCACACTGTTCATTGTGCCACTCTGAGGAATATCTTCACAGTTTCCTCTTCATAATACGATCCATTTATCCCGGTTATATTTAGATGCAGTACAGTACATGCGCCATATGAAAGAGAATAAATGTACTTGCAAAGCTGAGAGTGAGTCAGACATATTCCCTCTTTGTCCTCAAATAACCCAGCTACACGCACACACACACACACACACACACACGCACACACACACACACACACACACACACACGCACACACACACACACACACGCACACACACACACACACACACACACACACACACACGCACGCACGCACACACACACACACACACACACACGCACGCACCACGCACGCACCACACACGCACGCACACACACACACACACGCCACGCACACACACACACACACACACATAATCAAACCCCCATTGGAAAGACATTAAGTCTGTAAGGCATCAAGTTCAAGTTTATTAACCCATTCAAGTCAACTATTTGATCCTGCACCTCTTGACAATCCCTAGTAGCCTATCTAAACCTTAAATATATATCATTTTTTTATAGCGTCCTAACCTACATGAGCCTATCATACAATATATTTAACAAGGTAAGAATAAAAAATAAAAAAAGGAATAATACTAAATATTTCACAGACGACTGAGAACAACCATAGCTAATAATAACTATGAAAGTAACAATATGTACATGTTGTAGCTGTAAGTAAACGGACTTGGTCTGGCAGTTTGGCGAGGTGGAGTTTGATGGTGTTCAGCAATAGCCAACAGCCTGCGAGTGGAGGCCCAGCCAGTACTATAATGTATGATCATATTAGGTTAAGTGGAGGCAACGATGTACTCTATCAGCTGCCAAACGCTGTCCAGGAAGTTACATCAGCAAGAAGGTCACCATGGAGATGTCTGTTGAGAACATATCTTATCAATTGTAATTTTCCTGCCTTGAATTAGCTCCAAGGTTGATCAGACATACTATTATGAATATGTAAATGTGACCATTCATATGTTCGCTTATAATGTATGTTTCTGTTGTGTGTCTGGTCATCTATTTCCCTCTGTTAACCTTGACAGGCTATTTCCTCAAGGATGTTATTGTCCGTGTCTGGAAAGCTGGAGCGAGCGATGAGTCATGTGCTCTCTCTTGTGGATGTTGCAAGTAATTACAGTCACAGGTAGAAGGAACAGTTGGGCCCTTATCTTAAATTCCAGCTTCTACCAGAGACTGCAGGCTGGTCGGCAAGGGCCGTCTTAACCAATATGGTGAATATTCATGATTCAAATGAAGTAAATGAATTCAGCTGTGATTATGGAAATTCCACACAGATGATTGGTGCTTTGCATCAACACCTTACGACATATTATTAAATATATCCACATGGGTTTTCAGACAGGCTTTTTTAATGTGAGGATTAGCATCGTACTGCGAGTGGTAGGCACACATTCATAATCAAGAACTGGATTAAAACTCAGGCAGATATGATCAACATTTTCAAATGCGGGTAGGCTACTGTAAACAAACATGGAGAACATTTATGAAAACTGCAAATAGGTACATCTAAGTAGGCAGACATGTAAAAGGCAAGAAGATTTTTAATCCAGATTTACCACGTGGTGCACTGTTGTTGGTCAGGTTATTCTATGGTTAAGCTGTGACCTAGAGTTCTTTACAAGGTCCTAACCTAAGCTTTTAGATTTAACATCAGCCTTATACCCCTTTTAACATATACCAATTAGAACAAGTCTAAAATCACCGCAAGGCAGTTTATCCGTCACTGATGAAGAACATCCAGAGCGAGCACAACACTTGACCACTTATAGAAAAGTGCCTACATTTCAAGTCTCCCCCCCCCCTTGTGCGTTTGTTTTTCATGCTACATATCTAAAAACAGACAGCTGAACTCCCTCTAGAGAGAAAGTCATTGGTTAGAGTTTTTATATCAGACATAGTTATCAATAAAAAACAAACAACATAAAAAACAACAGGAACAGAAACCAGAAAAATATAAAAACACTGAGATGATTCTGGGTCAATAGTTCTAGAGTACGCCGTCTCTTCCGGCCTTGTTTACCTCTCCTCACTCTCTCATTTCCCCCCAGTTCAGTCCAGTCTGAACCACAGAGTTCGTACATTAAACACGAGCAGAGGAGGTAGAAGGAGACAGACGGAACGTTTGAAACGCCATCCGGCTTTTAAAAGATGCATGAACTCAAGTTTCCCTCCGTCCCTCGCTCACCTCCTTTACCTCCTTTAGAGGAGTGACGTACGGGTCATGCACAATGTGACGAGAGGGTTATGTTACTGTGGCGTGCGAGTGGAACGTCACACAGCTACTGGTCCACAATCAAAGAACTTTGTTTCATATTTGTACGGTTGACAAATGTACAGTTGACAAAAAAGTATTTACAAAACTGCGTGAGAGAACTCACCTCATTACTACCCTGTGAGCCATTTACATAAACCTGGGTGAAGTTCTGATACTGGAGCTGGAAATAATCATATATTAAGGGTACTTCAGCTTATTCACGAGTCTGCAGTGACCTTTTCACCATGACATACTATTTGGCAAGAGATCGGTTCAGAACCGAAGGCCAGGCAAATAGTAACACATACACATTGTGAATAGTTTAGAAACGATGCATAAGCGCTCTCTACAGAGGTAGCGAGATCTGTAATTTATCATTTTCTGCAGCCTCGTAAAACACATCTCATCTCCTTAAGAACTCCGGACGAGGTGCAGAAACACACTTTGTCCCACGTCTTTTGTGTTGTAGTGGTACCAACTGAAGAAAGGAAGAACAAATTAGAATACACATATATATATAAATAGATTTATATATATAGATTTAAAATGCACTGAAACTCAGATTGTGTGTCCAGTTCCCAGCATCCCCTTTCCCCGGATGTGGACATGACAGTGTTAGCATGGTGCGCTAATCCAGAGACATGACAGTGTTAGCATGGTGCGCTAATCCAGAGACATGACAGTGCGCTAATCCAGATTTGGGAATATGGGTGGGGGGTCGTGGTGCAAAACATGGGTTGGCTGATCAGCACGCAACTGCACAACATCCTGCACAACATGAACACAGACAAAACACATTCTCCTCTCCAGTTCCTTTAAACTCGTGGTGTCGGGCCCCCCCCGTCTGTATGCTGTTGAGCAGAGAACCTCGAAGCTTAAGTATGTGCTCATGGATGGTCCAGATAGGATGGTGACCAAGCCAGTCTGGAGTGTGTCCTGTGTGTCGACCACCAGAGGGCGCTGTGGGTTCAGCACCAGGAGGCCACTCAGTTGACCAGAAGGGTGTCTTCGTATGTTGTGGTTCTGAAGAAACAAAACAAATTCAAGATTAGAAAACAAGAGATCCTATATATCGGTCAATATGTCAGAACGATCACTATTTGTCAACGCATGACCAGACTATCTCCCTTATTCCTGTGTTGCAAGTCATCCACACTTTGTACAGTAAACATCACTCCCGCTACCACCCCTTTGACCTTTCCCCCTGACGACGACCCCCCCTCCCCGCCGCACCTGTCGCAGCAGCAGAAGAAGGAGCAGGGCGAGGTCTCCAGCCCCCGGAACTTCCCCGAGCAGGGGGTGTCCGTGCACTCGGCGATGAAGGCGTGCAGGTCCGTGATGTGGACGGGCTCCTGGACTTGGTGCTGGGGGGAGGGAACAGAAGAAGACATGATCGCTGTGGTGTGTGCGGAGGGAGGGGGGGAGGAGGGAGGGATCGTACACAAGCATATCATAGGATACGGATAGGAGCCTTAAAGAGTGTGTGTGTGTGTGTGTGCGGGCGGTCTCCACCGCCTCCCCCGACCCACCTTGATGGTCTCGTAGGCGCCGGTGATGAGCGCGATGAAGAGCGACAGCACCATGTAGATGAAGAGGGAGATGAAGGTGTACAGGTACACCTGGCTGAACACCCACACCAGCGTGCTGCTCTCCTGCAGGCCGGCGAACGTCACGAACATGTCGTCCCCGTTGATGAGCGAGAACAGACACTCCGACACCATGGAGAGGGAGCGGAACTGAGGGGAGGGAGGGAGGGAGGGAGAGAGAGGGAGAGAGGGAGAGAGAGAGAGACGGACAGAGAGGACAGAAAAGAGAGGCACAGAGTGAGAGAGGCAAAAGAAAGAGAGATGGAGAAACAGAATTAGAGGAGGGAAAAAGGGGGCGTATTGATGTTTTTGTTAGCCAGCCTGCCACAAGACTGCCCTCAGTCTAACCCAAATAAACCAAAACAAAAAGTCCAACATATTCAATTCCAAGCCTTCTGACGCCTTCTGACTCCGTTCAGGTATTGAGCGAGCTTAGTAACGTGGGTGCCCTAGGTTTTTTTTTGGGGGGGGGGAGGTGCTGGTCTACCTTGACGTGGTACGGCCCCAGCACGATCCAGCCGCAGAAGCAGTAGCCCAGGTAGATGACGGCCACGCAGCAGCAGAAACGGATCACGTTGGGGAACGCCGCCCGGAGGGTGACGATCAGAATCTGGAGGGAGGGGAGGGAGGGATGAGAGGGAAGGATAGAGGGATAAAGGGAAGGATAGACGGAGGGAGAGAGGAGGGCAAGGAGAGAGGGAAGACAAGGAGGGAGGGACGGAGGCAGAGAGGAGCAGTCAGTCTCACATACACCAAAGCTGTGTGTGTGTGTGCTCTACCTGTATAAAGGCATTCACACTAGTCTGCAGCGCGTGTGTGTATAAGAGAGCGCGTCTTACATTGTACTTCTGGAAGAAGCTGAGGTAGCGAATGACTCCAACCCACACCAGCAAGGTGGACGTTCCCAGCAGGATACCACACAGGTCATACGAGGACAAGTTCTGACCAGGCACGAGCAAAAACACAACACACAGAGCCATTTAGAGATCGACATAAAGACATTGTAGATACTGTCTACCACAGATATTCAGTCGCTATATCTACTGTCCATGAGCGGGCCTAGAAGTCCAGAGTGTCACAATGAGTGCGGACTCAGACGTATGGGGAATGATCAAGCTCTGCAGACTACAAGTCTGCAACTATCAGGTGTGTTGGAGCAGGGAAACATCTAGAAACATAGTGGGCCCTGAGGAGAACGAGAGGCCACACGGGGGCCTCCTTAGGGCAGCGGGGGCCCACCTTGGACTCGATGCCGATCTTGATGATGCTGCCGGTGATGGTGAGGACGTCGCTGATGATCAGGAGGATGTACCAGCCGTTGATGAACTCCATCCTGTCTGACCAGCTCACCGGACGGCTCAGACTGTCCTTGAAGAACATGACGTACTCCTGTGTGTGTGTGTGTGTGTGTGTGTGTGTGTGTGTAGGAGGGGGAGCGAGAAGAGAGTAAGAGATGAAAAGATCTCGCTCGTCAATGACTCCACACCCTGGTATCGATACAGTCCCTCCCTTCACACGCCCTCCTCCTCCTCCTCCCCCCTCCCCTGCAGGTCCTCTTACGTGCTGCAGGATGACCCCTCTCAGGATGGAGCGTCCACACAGCAGCAGAGACAGCACACACACCACCGCGACCGCCACGTCGAACGTCAGCCGCGTGTAGTTCTCCGCTACGGGGGGGGGAGGGGGGAAAGTGTCTCTTTTGTGTGTGGGTGTGTTTCTAGGTGTGTCTGTGGATGTACAGGTGTGTGTGTGTATCTGTGTGTGTGTGTGTGGTTATCTCACCATGGTCGGACACACTGGGGTTTTTACACTCCTTGATGGACGCCTGGTTGCCCAGACTGATCTTCACTTTGCCGCTGTGGGCTTTGTTGTCCAACACGATCTGTTAGGGGGGAGAAGACAGCACACACTGTCTGTCCTGCTGGATCACACGGGGGCTGTACATGAACGGTGGTGTGGGGTGGGGGGTGATGGTGGTGCGCTGAGGACTGCCGCTCACGGTTATGAAGAAGGTGTAACAGTCGGGGATCTCGTTGTTGATGATGGTTTGGATGTTGATGGCTTTCAGCTGGAACTCTATCGTCACGTTGATGAGCCTGCCGGATGGAGGGAGGGAGGGGGGGAGAGAGGAGAGAGGGAGAGAGACAGAGACGGAGAGGGAGACGGAGAGGGAGAGGGAGAGAGAGAGAGAGAGAGAGAGAGAGAGAGAGAGAGAGAGAGAAGGAAAATTACAAACCTTACATAAAGTGTGTGTAGAAAACAATCAGTTCGTTCCACTGTGCAATTCCAATGTGTTGATACCAAACACAGTGGCCTGGAGGCATGGAGGAAAACATACTTGTGGAACTTGAGGGTAAAGTTCTTGTAATCGCTGGTTAAAGGCATTGGAGGGACAGCTAGGGGAGTCACACCTATGCAGTCTGGAGACAGGACAGACATTCCTCAGTTTCCAGAAAGACATGACCAATGCCATTCCCAAGATCAAATGTAGCTGAAGTCCAGCATTTTATTTCGATATATCCAAATCTCTCGCCCCATAGCAGAAACAGAAGCAGAAAACAGCTTTTAACACCCGAGACTGGACATGATTAACAACTGGATCTTTCCAGAACTCAAAGGTGTTTAACGCATTTCCTCTCTGTCCCCTAAATCACATGAGGAAGTTCTCCTATCTGCTTTCATGCACAGAGAGAGGTCCTTCATGGAGTCATAATAACTGTCGTTAAAACACACACACACGGAGCAGAGACGAGAGGCACTGCAAAGTACTGAGGACGAGAGGGAAACCTTCCCCCTCGGAAAAGCACGCTTGCATATTGACATACACCGTTTTATTTGAAATGTACTCGGATGTGTGTGTGCACTTAAAGAGACAGGTGGTTCCCTTGTACCAACACGTGGGAGAGGGAGGAGGAGGAGAGGGAGGGAGGGAGGAGGAGGGAGGAGGAGGGGGAAGGAGGAGTGAGACACTCACCCGTGACGACGCGAGGGTCTATGTTGAAGGTGTCGTTGGCCGGGTCGATGCTGCCCCTCTTGTAGTACTGCTGGCAGAGGGAGAGGGCGCTCCCGTTGTAGCCCACGCCGTACACGTACGCGTATCGCCCCACGGTGGTCTCCGGCAACACCAAGTACTGGGGAGAGGGGGAGGGAATAAGGGGAGGGTGAGAGCGAGAGGCGGAAGGGTGATGAAATCCTCATCAAAATACAATTTCAGTTTTTTTTCGTGGGAAAGTGAAAGTGGGATGGAAGTTGATTGTTTGCGCACTATGCGGTGTGCTGTGCATATCCCCCTCAGACACGTTCACCACGCTGACATGTGCAGGGGGGCTTTGGGGAGCAGATTACACGCCGCGCTCGGGCGCTTCTGGCCGGCGGCGCAAGCTACCTGGTCGATGGCGTAGAATATGTGGTCGTAGACGTCGCCCTGCGTGTAGACGGAAAACGTGGCGTCCGAGCCCTCGTCGAAGTCCTTGAGGAAGAGGTGTTTGAAGGTCATGGTGTTCTCCTCTTTGAAGGTCACCACCATCTGGTTACTGAGGCCAAACAGCACCAACTTGGCAGAGGGGAAGCATGTGGGGGGGGGATAGAGAGAGAGAGAGAGCGAGAAAGAGGAAGACGGAGTGAAGGGGTAAAGTGAGAGTGAGTCATTCAACTTTTAAAGAAAAAAGAATAATACATACCCACCACAACTGTTACATAACTTGTGTATGTAACTTATGACATAATACAGCTTTCCTATCCAACCCAAGGAGACTTCATTGATTGTCAAAGTGCCCTTACGGATCGACGGTGTTTAAACAGTTGGAAGTTAACCACAGGACTGCTTGGTAAGCAACATTTGCATTGCTTGTTATGCATAAAAACTAGCCTGGCTCGACAGTCGTAAATCCAAACAAAATGGCCGCCTTCCAAGGTGCCCACGTCTCACCTGAACAGTGACGATGATGATCTTGAGGAGCTGCAGGCCCAGTTTGAAGGGCTTCCTCCCCTTGGCGTGGAACTTGTCGCACGGGCTCATGAAGAAGTACTTCAGCTTCCTGCGGAGTGCCTCCTCCTCTTCCTGGTCGGCGCCCACCCAGCTCCCGGTTGCCGTGGGTAACCGGGGGTTGCCATGGCTGTGTTCAGCCCCGCTGTCGTTGGAGCCGTAGTGAGCTACAGAGGAGAACAGCCTCTCCTTCTCTGGAAGAGAAACAGAGAGGGAGAGAACAGCATCACAATGTGCATTTTAGGATGTGAAACTATCAGATCAACAAATGTGGGTTAAGATCGCTGGGGTAATCTGACAACCACCAGACACCACCACCACAACTGTCAATCTCAGCAACTTCCCTTTTTCCCTCCATTTTCCTTCTGCGGGAGACTGAAAGACCCGTCTCTACAATGAACACAAGGGTTGCTGCAGAACTGACCTCTGCCCTCGTGTCACTTCCCCACAACTACCCAGTCTTACTTATGTGTTTGACAGAGGAAGTGAGGAGGGTGTGGAGGAGGAAGTGGATGAGCCAGCACTATCCTACAGAAGGATGACTGACTTCAATTTGCTTCACACTAGAGTCTAGTCTAGTGACTAGACACATTTACTTTTTTGTTTTACTTGCTAAAGCTGCTCTCGGATAACAGCGCGTTTGCACTGCGAACCGACGACAAGCTCCCCTCCCCTCCCGCGTGGCTGCGTGTGACAGTCCCGCACTGTCACCGCCCTGAGCACAGCCTGAAGTCCCTCTCATCTCTCCCAAATCCCCAAGGCTGAAAGTGTCACCCTCTGTTCCAGTTTCACCGGCTCTACACACACACACATCAACTTCTGAAGCTCAGAAGGCAGAGGCCTGTCACTCAAGGCCTGTCACTCAAGGCCTGTCACTCAAGGCCTGTCACTCAAGGCCTGTCACTCAGGCCTGTCACTCAGCCTCCCCACAGCGGAACCTTTGGCCAGGACGCGCGAGGCAACCCGGCGGCCTTTTACGGGAACTGGAGATGGGGCGGGCGGTTCTGGATACGCATGCGAAGCTCCGCCACGCCAGAACTGAAACCATTGAAGAAGATATTTGGGAGAGTGAGATTCCTGGGCTGAAGCCTTACCTCAGCCTTCAGGTGACAGGCTCGTCAATGTTTCAGGATAAACAGTTTGTCTGTGATGGATGACCTGAGTTTCTAGTAGCTAGGATATGCGACGCATGCGGGTGCTGAGGTCGGCAAATTCCCTCCAACACAACAAGTTCAACTGGTGGTTCTTTTTACGCTCAGGAAAAAAAGGTTTATCGTTGGGTTAGGATAGTTTATTGACGCTTGCTTAGAGATTATTGCAGCATTTGACTGAAACAGGCTATACCAAACCCCTGACCCAACGAAATCTTAGCAGCCAATGAGGAAAGGGGAGTTGGACGTGGAAATGAACTGCTGTTGAAGCATGACCCCCCATCAGTAAAACCTCCCGCTAAAGAGGCTGTGTGATTTTTATGTGACAGTAAAAAGGTTAAACTGTGGATGTCTATGGCCTTGTGGAGACTCAAAATCGACAGCGAAGCTACATGAAAAATAATCTCTTCCTATTAACAGCACCTGCATTTATCCCTTCCTCTTAAAAAGCACCTGGACAACCAACACTGATCTATAGAGTATGTATGAGCGGGTAGGTGTAAGAGATAAAAGTATATAACAAATCTATCGGAGGTACATGAAGTCTGTATCTTGAAAGGCCTCCAAAAGAACTCGAGAGGCAATCACTTCCTCCTGGCCTGTTTCAAAGGAAAGCATCACCCTCCTTCCAAACACCATGCCATGTCAAGAGACAAGCCAACACAATACAAGGGGCAGTTGTTTTATCACGGATGGGGACGAGCCGATAAGGATGAAGCAAAACAAACAGTATCAGCAACACTGCGCAACTGTCACTCAAGACAAATCAAATCCGGCGGAAAAATCCAGTCCATCAAGTTCTGAACCGGGCCAGTGGAGACATCCCAGCGAGCTATGCCCAGACTGTGTTGTCACGGCAGCGGGCCTGTCAGTCAGTCGCCCACGAGATGAGGGAAATGGACAAATCTCCGTATCGGACGGCTGGATCTGTTGCCGTCCGTCTGCACCTCCTGGCCACCCACCCTACAATCTCATCCTGTAGGTCTTTCATGCTACAGTTCACCTCTATGTCATCTCCTGTTGAACAAGAGGAACTGCTTTTGTGGTGGCCGAGATTGCGCATCGGGGAAGAAAAGTGAATGACTGGACAATAAACAGAACACGTGTTGTTGACTCGAAGGAATATTGTTAGTGGGGAATCGGTCTTGTGATGAAAGGATCCTTGATCGGCGCTATAGTACCATCAAAGATCAACACGCTTTTGACAAGTAAGCTTAAACTCTCACTTCCTGTCATGAATGAGAGTTAAATCGGTAACAAGTTGAGTAGGTTGATTTACTTTGGACAAACTGTATAAAACACAACAGGTGGTGTGCTAAACTGAGCGTCAACTGAATCAGCATCTCCTGTCATACAGAAGTGAAAGTTTTCAACCGCACATATTGAAAAACTTGATCTTGTGCGGGCAGACTGACACAACAGAGGGGTTGTTAAAGTGCATAGAATGGAACAATGCCAGACATATAAGGATGGGCGGGGGTTGCAGACCATAGGGCCAGATCAATCTAGAGGTCTTTGGGATGAGGGGAGGGAGGGAGGGGGGATAGACAACAATAGATTCTTTCAGCTTCAACCTGCACGGGGCACAATTACTTTTCTGTTTGGAATTCAGGCCAAACCCCTCAACAGCATTACTAATTAGGGTACAATAGTATGGTAACTGCACTTACACAAAATGATGATGATCAATCACGTTCACAAACATGTTGATGCAAAGCCTAGGTCATAATAATTGTTTTCAGACTTCACTTTACATGACGTACAGACTAGCGATTACGTGACACACAATGTAATTAATGTGTTAGTAACAACGTCTCTGTTATTATTGTCACCTCTGATAGTTATTACTTTCCCGTTGCGATCACACTGTTAATGCTAACATTTGAAGTCATGTGTGCATAGCATTTAGGACGTTATCGTCTAGGACGAAAAACTAATCTTGTGGGATACAACCTGCTGCAGTAACGTTAAGAAACGTTGGAGACACGAGTTTGAATAACATGTAGAATCCGTGATCCTCATTTGATCATTAAAAGCTCAGTGATAAAAAATATGATACATTATAGCTCAAATAATTAACATCAGAAACATTAACATTAAAGTCGCAACTCCTGGAAAATACAAAAGCTAGCCAGCTAGCCGGGCAGCGGCACACACACATACCTCCTGAGACATCGTTGATCACGGTTGAGGAAGCCATGTAAATGTCTTAAAACTATGCATAAATACACATAAAATGTGAACAGTGTCACAATAAATACACATCAGATAAAATCTAATTCAAATTAGATGTAATGTTGCCGTTAAATGCCAGTGGCGACATCAATGAGGTCTATGTTACTGCCCTAGAGACTATACTGGAACAGCACTTCCTCCGACCAAAGTCATGTGACGCACGCCATGTGACACAGCGTGAAACAGATATTTTTTTCAAGAGTCTGTTAGTTCAGACAACAATAAACCAGTTATGTTGTGGGTATTGAAAATGTCTCTTTTGTGTGTGTGTGTGTGTTTTTTTTGTGTGTGTCTGTGGATGTTACGGTGGCCCTGAAGTGCAAAACACATCAGCTAATATGAGTGCATCCCCCAAATGAAAACACTCCCCCCAAATACGAGTCAACTCCCCCCAAATAGGATGACTTGCTCACCTCCCCCAATACAAGGACACACTACCCCAAATGGAAACCATTACATTACTGTAACTCAACGTTTAAAAACCTGTTCCATAGGGCTGCGCTTTACCATCGCCATCTAGTGGTTTACTGTGAGAACTGTCTTTTAAACCACTAGATGGCAGTATTGAAGCGCAGCCCAATGACGCTGTCGAAACAGTGCCCCTTAACACGCAAACAAAAAATTGCACTTGGAACACTAAAACCATGATTTGCATACTGCATTATGACATCATCACCCAGACCATGATTGCCTTGTGATGTCACAATGGCTCAGAAGGGCTATATAAACAGGTGCGCACAGACGCGCAGCTCATTAGAAGATTGACACCAGAGAGTGAAGACTATCATCTACTACAAGAGAGACAACAGGACCAAGAGTAAGACACAGCTAGGTGAGTGAGATGAGCTCTCTGAGGGGTATGGGGGGCTGCAGGCTGTAGCCCCTCCATGCCACCTGCCTTGGCTGAAGTCTTGAGATTTTCTTGAGACAAACTTAAACATGGGTCAAGCCCAAAGTTACTCAGTGGTCTCTAAGGAGAAGAGATCCAAACAAACAAAGGGGAAAAAGAAGAAAGGATTCTTTCGTGCTTTATCCCCACTGACCTGTTTCGGAATGGAAGAGATGACGGCACATGACGACACAGAGTCTGGTAAGTGTTTGAAGGAGCCTTTGGACAACTAAGTTGTTGGTTAACAAACCCAATTCATGATACAGTGCTAACTCCATGCCTTTTTCTGTTTAAACTTTCAGAAAGTTCATTGTCAGCTAACGGATGTCTTAAGTACCATGATCTGACAAAGAGCTACCAGGAACTGGATTGGAGCCCCTTAGAAAAGGACAACTGTACAGTTAAGAAACAAAACCTACTAGATCACATCATATTACAGTTTTTTGATGCCCATTTGATTTATGTAACGCAATCTTATAGGCCGAAACATTTGTATTTAAAATGCCAAATTATTTGATCTTGTGTGTGATGACCTACACACACGTAGGTCATCATGACACAGTAATGTTGTGATGATGACTGACTGGACCCAAGGGGGAAGTACATCTCTGGTGGGGGAAATGTTGACTATGTTTGCTATTTTCATATTGGACTGTCATTAAAAACTTCCTCTACTGTCCTCTTCTTCCTCAGGTCACGGAGGATGAAGAGGAGCTGCTGCTGCCTCTGTTCAGCCCTCTGTCTGGACCTCTGCTGCTGTACATGCCAGTGTGGCGTCCTGTAAGTTCTCCTCTGTCTTGGAGCTAAGAGTTTGAGAGGGGCGCATAAAGTTTTCACAGAGAACCTGGGCAAATAACAAAAGCTTAGTAATGTCTTCTTAAAACATTGACAATGTAGTCTATAAAATTACGATTTTTCATAACAATTGCTAAGATTCTCTCTCTGCCATGAAGGCTCCATCATCCAGGCCTGATGTTGTTCAGCTGACTCGTGCTGGGAAGCTGTTAATGACAGAGTTAACATCTCTGGACACTCTGGTAACCTAATCACCTTCTCTCATTCCACCTTCTATAATCTTAGTCCACATTCTGCAGTCTTCAGGTTGAGAAACCCCTTGTCTTAGATGCACAGTATTAGTCACCATTGGACAAGGATGGTGAAGATAAAGTCTCCTGTTGTTCACTGTCACAGACCTTCTTCACGGCCGCAGTTTGGCTACATCACATTCCTAAGATCTACCTCACCCGGGCTGGGAAGAGGGCATTGGAAGACCTGACACTCAGACAACAGGTAACATCATTCAGTACAAATTCAAAGAGTCAACATTATGGAAGACTCACACTGCTCAACACCATGTATTTATATATGTATCTCTATGCCAAAACAAAGTCATAAAATACATATCAAAGGGTCACAGGGGTGCAGGGCAGTCAAACACCAAATTTTCACAAGCCGACATAAAGGCCCCAGCTTCAGTGTCTTCAGCTTTCCACTCAGACTGTAAGTCAGTTCAAGTGATGAGCTGTTTAGTTACTAGGTAGACAAATGGGTTTGAATAGGTTTCTGTGTGTCATGTGTTTCAGATGACCAGCGGACCCTTGCTGCCCTGGGAGTTCAGCCCCCTCTACTGTGGCCCTGTGGTCATTTGGACTGGGGTAAGAGCCATCTTACCTTAACCTTTACACACACACACACACACACACACACAAACACACACAAACACACAAATACTCACACGTACCCAGTCATTATCTCAGTTGTTTTTCTGCAAATTTGCTGCAACGTTCCGGAATGTTGAGATGATGATGTCATGATGAGTGGTTCAGTCCTGGGTTATTTGGTCCCTATGGAAACATAGTAGACATGGATGGGGTGGCTGGTTCCTTTCAGGGGGAGGTAGTTCTCTTGACCCCCTCTCTCCTGTTATGTATGTGACAGCCTGGCTGCCTAATGTGTGTATTCCTCTCCCCTGTGAGACTGGAGGAATATACACCCCAGGAAGTCATCATTTGAGTGTGTCAATTCAACTGCATGAACAAAAGTATTGATGTCAGAGATACTACAGTATGTTTCTCAGTGTTAAGACATCGGATATAAGCTCTGAGTTACAGTATGGTAAGGATCTGTGGGTCCTAAATCAGTTTCAGAACATTCCACCTCACCCTCTTCTTCTCTGTTGATGTTTCTGTAGAGGAGCTTGTGTACTGATCTACTGAGATCTGAGAGGAACCATACGTCCTACTGTCTGGACCGTTGGACCAGAGGGTATGGAGCTAAGGTACTATGAGTCAGCCTTTGCAAACACACCTGCACACCCTACACCTTACTAGGTAGACAAATGGGTTTGAATAGGTTTCTGTGTGTCATGTGTTTCAGATGACCAGCGGACCCTTGCTGCCCTGGGAGTTCAGCCCCCTCTACTGTGGCCCTGTGGTCATTTGGACTGGGGTAAGAGCCATCTTACCTTAACCTTTACACACACACACACACACACACACAAACACACACAAACACACAATTACTCACACGTACCCAGTCATTATCTCAGTTGTTTTTCTGCAAATTTGCTGCAACGTTTCGGAATGTTGAGATGATGATGTCATGATGAGTGATTCTGTATTTTCATATTGGACTGTCATTAAAAACTTCCTCTACTGTCCTCTTCCTCCTCAGGTCACGGAGGATGAAGAGGAGCTGCTGCTGCCTCTGTTCAACCCTCTGTCTGGACCTGGATCTGAGAGGAACCATACGTCCTACCGTCTGGACCGTTGGACCAGAGGGTATGGACCTAAGGTACTATGAGTCAGCCTTTGCAAACACACCTGCACACCTACCCAAAACAAACAGTCCCTATTGTTGTTATTTGTATCACCTCATCCCTCCTTCCCACTCCCTCAGAGGGTGGACGTACAGATGCGCGGTGTGTGCGTCATAAGGGGGGCTGACACCTGGCAGTGGTGTGCCAGGTCTGAGGAGAGATTCAGGCGCAGTCTAGATGTAAGTGCAAACACAATCACACACGCACGCTCGCATGCACGCACAAGCCACACACAGGGTGCGTGTCTGACCCAGGTCCTCCTCCTCTGTTTGCTTTTGAAGAGATTCTCCCACATGGCTTCCTCGGAGGAGGAGGAGGAGGAGGATGAGGGCTGGACCAGCGAGGAGGACCAGGACTGGGACCCCTCTGAGGAGAACGATGAGGGCTGGACCAGCGAGGAGGACCAGGACCGGGACCCCTCTGAGGAGAACGATGAGGGCTGGACCAAGGTCCAGGACCGGGACCCCATTGAGAAAGAGAAGGATGAGGGCAGGACCAAGGATCAGGGCCAGGAATGGGAAAATGTAAGTTCTCCTCTGTCTTGGAGCTAAGAGTTTGAGAGGGGCGCATAAAGTTTTCACAAAGAACATGGGCAAATAACAAAAGCTTAGTAATGTCTTCTTAAAACATTGACAATGTAGTCTAGAAAATTACGATTTTTCATAAAATTGCTAAGATTCTCTCTCTGCCATGAAGGCTCCATCATCCAGGCCTGATGTTGTTCAGCTGACTCGTGCTGGGAAGCTGTTAACGACAGAGTTAACATCTCTGGACACTCTGGTAACCTAATCACCTTCTCTCATTCCACCTTCTATAATCTTAGTCCACATTCTGCAGTCTTCAGGTTGAGAAACCCCTTGTCTTAGATGCACAGTATTAGTCACCATTGGACAAAGATGATGAAGTTAAAGTCTCCTGTTGTTCACTGTCACAGACCTTCATAAACAAAACAAAGTCATAAAATACATATCAAAGGGTCACAGGGGTGCAGGGCAGTCAAACACCAAATTTTCACAAGCTGACATAAAGGCCCCAGCTTCAGTGTCTTCAGCTTTCCACTCAGACTGTAAGTCAGTTCAAGTGATGAGCTGTTTAGTTACTAGGTAGACAAATGGGTTTGAATAGGTTTCTGTGTGTCATGTGTTTCAGATGACCAGCGGACCCTTGCTGCCCTGGGAGTTCAGCCCCCTCTACTGTGGCCCTGTGGTCATTTGGACTGGGGTAAGAGCCATCTTACCTTAACCTTTACACACACACACACACACACACACAAACACACACAAACACACAATTACTCACACGTACCCAGTCATTATCTCAGTTGTTTTTCAGCAAATTTGCTGCAACGTTTCGGAATGTTGAGATGATGATGTCATGATGAGTGATTCTGTATTTTCATATTGGACTGTCATTAAAAACTTCCTCTACTGTCCTCTTCCTCCTCAGGTCACGGAGGATGAAGAGGAGCTGCTGCTGCCTCTGTTCAACCCTCTGTCTGGACCTGGATCTGAGAGGAACCATACGTCCTACCGTCTGGACCGTTGGACCAGAGGGTATGGACCTAAGGTACTATGAGTCAGCCTTTGCAAACACACCTGCACACCTACCCAAAACAAACAGTCCTATTGTTGTTATTTGTATCACCTCATCCCTCCTTCCCACTTCCTCAGAGGGTGGACGTACAGATGCGCGGTGTGTGCGTCATAAGGGGGGCTGACACCTGGCAGTGGTGTGCCAGGTCTGAGGAGAGATTCAGGCGCAGTCTAGATGTAAGTGCAAACACAATCACACACGCACGCTCGCATGCACGCACAAGCCACACACAGGGTGCGTGTCTGACCCAGGTCCTCCTCCTCTGTTTGCTTTTGAAGAGATTCTCCCACATGGCTTCCTCGGAGGAGGAGGAGGAGGAGGATGAGGGCTGGACCAGCGAGGAGGACCAGGACTGGGACCCCTCTGAGGAGAACGATGAGGGCTGGACCAGCGAGGAGGACCAGGACCGGGACCCCTCTGAGGAGAACGATGAGGGCTGGACCAAGGTCCAGGACCGGGACCCCATTGAGAAAGAGAAGGATGAGGGCAGGACCAAGGATCAGGGCCAGGAATGGGAAAATGTAAGTTCTCCTCTGTCTTGGAGCTAAGAGTTTGAGAGGGGCGCATAAAGTTTTCACAAAGAACATGGGCAAATAACAAAAGCTTAGTAATGTCTTCTTAAAACATTGACAATGTAGTCTAGAAAATTACGATTTTTCATAAAATTGCTAAGATTCTCTCTCTGCCATGAAGGCTCCATCATCCAGGCCTGATGTTGTTCAGCTGACTCGTGCTGGGAAGCTGTTAACGACAGAGTTAACATCTCTGGACACTCTGGTAACCTAATCACCTTCTCTCATTCCACCTTCTATAATCTTAGTCCACATTCTGCAGTCTTCAGGTTGAGAAACCCCTTGTCTTAGATGCACAGTATTAGTCACCATTGGACAAAGATGATGAAGTTAAAGTCTCCTGTTGTTCACTGTCACAGACCTTCATAAACAAAACAAAGTCATAAAATACATATCAAAGGGTCACAGGGGTGCAGGGCAGTCAAACACCAAATTTTCACAAGCTGACATAAAGGCCCCAGCTTCAGTGTCTTCAGCTTTCCACTCAGACTGTAAGTCAGTTCAAGTGATGAGCTGTTTAGTTACTAGGTAGACAAATGGGTTTGAATAGGTTTCTGTGTGTCATGTGTTTCAGATGACCAGCGGACCCTTGCTGCCCTGGGAGTTCAGCCCCCTCTACTGTGGCCCTGTGGTCATTTGGACTGGGGTAAGAGCCATCTTACCTTAACCTTTACACACACACACACACACACACACAAACACACACAAACACACAATTACTCACACGTACCCAGTCATTATCTCAGTTGTTTTTCAGCAAATTTGCTGCAACGTTTCGGAATGTTGAGATGATGATGTCATGATGAGTGATTCTGTATTTTCATATTGGACTGTCATTAAAAACTTCCTCTACTGTCCTCTTCCTCCTCAGGTCACGGAGGATGAAGAGGAGCTGCTGCTGCCTCTGTTCAACCCTCTGTCTGGACCTGGATCTGAGAGGAACCATACGTCCTACCGTCTGGACCGTTGGACCAGAGGGTATGGACCTAAGGTACTATGAGTCAGCCTTTGCAAACACACCTGCACACCTACCCAAAACAAACAGTCCTATTGTTGTTATTTGTATCACCTCATCCCTCCTTCCCACTCCCTCAGAGGGTGGACGTACAGATGCGCGGTGTGTGCGTCATAAGGGGGGCTGACACCTGGCAGTGGTGTGCCAGGTCTGAGGAGAGATTCAGGCGCGGTCTAGATGTAAGTGCAAACACAATCACACACGCACGCTCGCATGCACGCACAAGCCACACACAGGGTGCGTGTCTGACCCAGGTCCTCCTCCTCTGTTTGCTTTTGAAGAGATTCTCCCACATGGCTTCCTCAGAGGAGGATGAGGGCTGGACCAGCGAGGAGGACCAGGACTGGGACCCCTCTGAGGAGGAGAACGATGAGGGCTGGACCAAGGACCAGGGCAAGGACCGGGACCCCATTGAGAAAGAGGAGGATGAGGGCTGGACCAGCGAGGAGGACCAGGACCGCGACCCCTCTGAGGAGAACGATGAGGGCTGGACCAAGGTCCAGGACCGGGACCCCATTGAGAAAGAGAAGGATGAGGGCTGGACCAGGGTCCAGGACCGGGACCCCATTGAGAAAGAGAAGGATGAGGCCAGGACCAAGGATCAGGGCCAGAAATGGGAAAATGAAATGGAATTCCTCAAGTTAGTACAATTCCTTAACAGGCATATTTTAATTGTTACATTTGACAACACGCCATACACATGGTTCTTCTAGATAGATGATATAAATACTATTGTATGCACAGGAATGCATGTTATCAAGGTTCCCCACTCTGTAGTTAGCTTGTCCAGCTTAACTTGACTGATGTATCTCCATAGGTACCAGTTGGGAGACAGAACCATTGATTACAAGGTGGCAGCTCTCAGACAGGCCTTCACTGTGAGTAGCTATCTAGCTAGCTAGCTAGCTTGTTGATGTTCTATAAAATGCTAGGTAGTTATCCTGATCATCCATGTTTGTCCCCAGACGCTGTTTACTGACAGCAGAGAGTTCGTGTTGGCGGCAACTCACTGGCTTTTGGGAAGAATGGCAAGCGAGGCACAAAAGGTATCTGACATATTATACCTCCACCAACAGTTACTAGACTTTGGGTGACCTTGATATATGTCACCCTGGTAGGGTGTCACCACTTGAACAGTCTACACACATGCTAACTTGGAGATATCTAACACACCTTAGAAAACATGGGGTCTGTGTGTGACTGTGTCTGTGTTCTCCAGGATAAAGAGCAGTTGTTTTACCAATACAACAGGCTGATGGAGTACACCTCAGACCACGCCCACCTAGACTCCATCATGCAGGAGCTGGCAGCACAGTCTGTAAGTAGAGGGGGACGAGAGGGGGAAGGGGAGGCAAGGGGGGGAGAGGAGGTAAAGGAGAGGATGGATGGTGGGTGAGAGGAGGGCAGGAAAGGTCCTGGCCTTCATGCTCATCAAAATGTGCCAAGCTCACAACATGTATTGAGCAAGCAGTCTCAATGTTTACATTTGGGCATGGGGTCTGTGACATCACACATTCTAGAAGGTGCGAGACACTTGTCTGTGGCAGCAAACTTGTCTGACTGACGTTGTTTTTCAAGCACAAATTGGCCAGGCAATATGCACAGTTTAATGACCTGGACACCCACATCTCCTCTCATCTCATCTAACTTCATCAGAATCAGAGATGTGACAGTCTAAGAGCTGGCTAATCATTTGTGGGAACTCTTTTCAGATTCATCACTTGAGCATCATAGATGTGGTGATTGAGCTGGTTATGCTGCGCCTGATTGTGTTTGGCTATCGCCAGTCGTATTTCAAAGTAAGTGCCCCGCCTCCCCAGTCCTGCATCACAGGGGTGCAGTGACCTCACCATGTCTAGATAGCCACGGAAGTCATTTTCATCTACTCCAGGATGCGAGCCAAAGTTTACAAGTGGTTTAAGTGGTTGACTGATCAGTCAGTCACAGTTTTGGTGTTTGACCCAGCCTCCCTCCTTCTCTTGCTCTCTTCCTCCCCCCCCCCTCCTCCCTCCCTCTCTCTCCCCCACCCAAACCCCCCCCTTCCCAGGGTCCAGATTGCTTCATGCTCCAGCTACATGCCCTGGTGGAAGCCTTCCTCCCCCAGGACACAGAGGGTGCCCCAGGGAAAACATACCTGGAGAAACTGAAGGTGTGCTCTCTCTCTTTCCCCCCCCCCTCTCTCTTTCTCTCTCTCTCTCACACATACACACACTTTCTCTCTCGTTCAAGATTTCCACAGTGTTTGTTTGGCGCCTGACCTTTGTGCACTCCTCTTCTCCACAGAAAACGTTCTTGGACTTCCTGGACAAAATCTTGGGTTTCCCAGAAGCCCTCTACTCCTGCCAGAACGACTTGGTGCCCAAACTCATGCACCATCTTGGGGCCATGTTTTCCAAATTGCTCAGGGTGGATGAGGACTTGACTGAGGACCAGGACTCCTCTAAGGAGGAGGAGGACATGACTCTGGACCATGACTGGGACAAGGACTGGGACTGGGGCCAGGGTCAAGATGGGTGCCCGAACCCAGACCTGGACGAGGAGGAGGAGAAGGAGCAGGATTCTGAAGATCCTGCTGGTCATCGTCACCGTGACGCAAGAACACGGGATGGTGGCGATGACCGTGAAGGAGTTGAGATGGAGTCTGGCTTGGTAAATGCCAGTGGGACCCAATCCTCTTCTACATCCTCCCAATCCTCCTCCAGCTCCTCCACCTCCAGGGGCTCCATGGTTCGGGCCCCCAGCCCAGAGGCACATATGGGGCCGCTCGGAAAGACCGACCCCCCCATCCTCCCAGAATCTGTGTGTCTTTTCTCTCACTTCCAAACCCAGAAGAAAGAAAAGACGTCCCTCAAGGATGGACAGACTGAGGCTGCCATGGGCAGAGAGAAGCAGGAGAAGATAAGCAGGATATTTAGGTCAAACAAAGTGGCTCCCCTCATCTTTGAATGTAAGATCCTGACTGCACATTGTCTCATTTAGGCTTTTCCACTTTAGTTGGGATTCCCACCATTTCACACACACGGAAGCGCACACACAGACACGCGCGCACACACACACTATTTTTAAGTGAGAGGTCACAGAGCTGAAGTTCTGTGTAATGTCATATCCTGTTGTGTGATGGTGTTTCCTGTCCAGGTCCAGACCTTGGTGAGCCCTCCATTTCCAGAGGACAGGAGAAGAAGGAGACAAAGTCCATCAAAGCTTTCTTCAGGGGGATCTCTGAAGCTCTCTCCAGGGCCTTCTGCTTCGGCTGCATGGAGGACAGTCACCAGTAGAGAGGGCCACCTGCCTGAGGGGAGAGGAGGGGAGGGGAGAGGAGAGGAGAGGAGAGGAGAGGAGAGGAGAGGAGAGGAGAGGAGAGGAGAGGAGAGGAGAGGAGAGGAGAGGAGAGGAGAGGCAGAGGAGAGGAGAGGAGAGGAGAGGAGAGGAGAGGAGAGGTCATGTCTGATCTCTAGATGGAAGATAGATAGATAAGATAAGATAAGATAAGATAAAATAAGATTAGATTAGATTAGATATAGATAGATAGATAGATAGATAGAAGATAGATTGATAGATTGATAGATTGATAGATTGATAGATTGATAGATTGATAGATTGATAGATTGATAGATTGATAGATTGATAGATTGATAGGTTGATAGATTGATAGATTGATAGAAGATACATAGATGATAGATTGATAGATTGATAGAAGATAGATAGATAACTAGATAGATGGATAGAAGATACTGTGCCAACCCAAGGGCGCAGCACCCTGGACAGCGGCACCGGCAAGCCCGGGGTCAGGTGATCGGGGGAAGGTATGTCCGGGATCCGCCCCCACCAGAGACAACGAGCTACACAGCTGCGGCTCATGAGTGGGTACAAGGACTGTCCCACTATAAAACGCAGGCCACCCCTGCCCAAAGGGGGAATAGCTAGAAGTGAGTAGAAGCTGGACCCCAACACACATTTGTTAACTGTAACCCTAACACTATTGTGTGTCGTTTCAGTGAGGAGTGGAGTGTCCAGACAACCCAGCCAGACCAGTCCCGACCGTTCCCTCAACCGAGGAAGAACTTAATTTCTTTAGTTATTTTTTGTTGGTTGATTCCAAAAATAAACGCCTGCTTTGGGCATATCACAACCCGTGCTTTGGAGTAATGCTGTGCTGTGCGGTCTTAGCTGCGCCCCTTTGGTTGCCACAATACATAGATAGATTGATAGATTATAGATAGATAGATAGATAGATAGATAGATAGATAGATAGATAGATAGATAGATGGATGGATGGATAGATAGATGGAGAAGAGAGGAGAGGAATGGAAAGCAGAGGAGAGATCATGTATGATCTCTAGATAGATAGATATTGATAGGTATTGAAGCGCAGCCCAATGGCCCTGTCGAAACCCCTTCCATAGGGCTGCGCTTTACCATCGCCATCTGTTGGTTTAATGTGAGAACTGCACTAGTTCACACTTTAAACCACTAGATGGCGGAATTGAAGCGCAGCCCAATGGCGCTGTCGAAACAGTGCCCCTTAACACGCAATTTATACTTTTGCATAAGTAGGCCTACTTGCTACCTGCTTCGATAGCTAAACAACTGTCCTGGACCACTCCTGGTGCACGTTACTCTGTCAGGCTATTGCATTTCGTATTTCTGTCGATCAATTTCTTATTCCCTGTTAGTTACTGCATCCATTCAGCGACGAAAGTGTTGTACCAACCATTTCCGATTTGAGTTAATGTAATGTGGTTTTGAGTTAATGTTATGTCGTTCTCCATTTGGAGGAGCGTGTCTTTGTATTGGGGGGAGGTGAGCAAGTCATCCTATTTGGGGTGAGTTGACTTGTATTTGAGGGGAGTGTTTTCATTTGGGGGATGCACTCATATTAGGGGTGTGTTTTGCACTTCAGGGCCACGCTAAACCTCCCCTACGGCACACAAAGTATGTGACAAAGCTTCCTTCATGCCAAAAACATACAAATTCGTTTGAGCATTTTATTTTCAGCTTGACAAGCAATATACAAGCTATAAACTATACACTACACATGCAAGTCAAAAAAACGATAACAGATGGCTGTATATCTTATTGTATTTACATTTTTCAATGACGCTTACAGGTTTGAACTGCCACTGACATGGTACACCCACAATATTTCAATGCAAATGAATTATACTTAGTTTAAAGTGCTGCCAGTTAACCAGATGATTCCAAATAGACTAAAACATACTTTTATGTATGTTGCTAAACGTTCATCAGATTAAACAAACGTCATTTGCTTTACCCAACCTCACCCAAACTGCCATTACAGTATCTATTCTACTTTCTTCTTTGAGTATTCTTCTTCTACTGTCCATATCTTAACTGATCAGAACACACAGGTGGTTCCTATCTGTGTCCCCATGTTGTTGTCGTTCATCAAAGCAGACTAAATACTGGTGACTGAACTGAAAATTATAATTGAATTTTTATTTCAACAAGACAGCTAGTCAGCTTGAACTGTACAATAATCAAACACCCTTTACGACTCGTCACAATCCGTGACCCTCTACAAAAAAAAGGAAACGAAAACGGCCGACAAACACAGACCTAGCGAGAGTCAATTCACACCATCAGCTGTTCCTCGTCCTCTCCCGCCCCTCCCTTTATCTGCCCTCCAGCGCTTTGTCTCTGGCGATGACAGCCTCGTCAAACTTGATCATGAGAGTGGTGCCCTTGTGCCAGTGTACGGTCACCTTGGCAGGGAAGCCACTGTGGGTGAGGATGGCTTCCACGATGCCCCCAGTGAAAGCTGCACAGTTGAGGGTGCTGTTCTCCTTGGGTACCGAGATGAAGGCGTTGATGAGGGGGTCTTTCTCAATGATGTAGTAGGTCTTGTCATCGTCATTGGCCTGCTCCAGCTTGTCTGCCTCCTTCCCGAACAGGGACCTCCACACAGACACCTGGGGAACAATAGGTAGCGGTGAAACTGCGGGTCTAGCTTAGGCATACTACACAAGCCCACTGCAATTTAGTTTATCATGCAGATCTTAACATACCTTAATGAAAAGCAGGATGTTCAGTACTTTTGTCTCTCTTTTACCATTCTTCTCTCTCAGCACAAGCACATCCAGAAGGCTAGCACCGACGCCCTGACCCATGTCCGCCAGGCGAGCCTGAAGCTCGGACACGGAGTAGACTCGACTCTGACAGTACTGTACCATCTCGGAGAAGAGCAAAGCAAATGCACTCACGCTGACCTCCGTTTTAGGACGCGTGAGTGATCGCTCCAAAATCGCCGACTTCCCTCTGGTGAAGCGAGTCTCCATGTTCTGCACAGAAAAGGAAATGCTGTTATGTTGTTTTCTCGAAACATGCTACTATTGGGGTATTGCTTTAGCGTAGTTGGCTAAACTAGCAAGGGCTAACTTAGCTTAGCTAACGGCAAAAGCCATTTGTTCAGCCTTAATGAAAAACGGTGATAATAGACTCTATAAGCATACATGCAATGAAACTGAATACAATATATACATTTATTTAAGAAAAGAGTAAAACATACTTACAAGGGCTAAATGTACCCAACTTTACCAAACTGATGTTGTTGTCCGGGATTTGTGCTAAGATCAAATGTTTCCTGTTCCGGGTAATACGTCATTGGGTCACATGTTAGGTGTAAACCAGAGCACTTCAACCATGTTTTACAATACATGTCCATTTGACAACACAAATGGACAAAATAATTAAGACGTCCCCACTACTTAAAAAGAAACAAATTATGTAAAAATAGACCTAAATAAAACACATAATAGGGTGTATACCTTAATATAGGGTTTATCTCAGGATGACAGTCTGACAGATGACTATTTTGTAGGATCATATAGCATGATTGTATAATGCCCACCCCCTTTAAAACACATGTGATGGTGAACCAGATGGTATTACAGTACATCTCTGTAAACAGCCACCTTTTTTACCCAGTACCTAGCACACATTAACCAGGGTTTACCTTTCCAAAGGCCATGCCTCTGTGTTTTCAATGAGTGCAATGGAGCGATAAGCATATTATATATTAGAGAGTTGGGTTCTTTCGAATGGTTCCCTAATAGTTTCAGTCTGACTCAACTTGTGTCAGGGAAACTGAACCTATATCTGATCAAAGTCAATCTTTGTAGTTATTTATTCAAACTTTAACTGGACAGCAATCAATCAATAGAAAGGGGAATGTGTGTACGTAGAGTACCCTTGCTTATTGACTCAGGACATGCAAACAAAGACTCTCACTTCTACGTCATGGTACGAATTAGAACTATAATTATTTCGGAGAACAAATAGTTTGGAGGAATCTCGGGTAGACAACCTTTTGAAATACCTTAATACGGGGAACAGTCCCAGTAGTTCCAAACCCAATTTACAGACTGAAATAATCAGTTTGACCATTTTGTTATCAGTGTTGCCCTTGTCTGGGAATTGAATTCATGTACTGTGTCCTCGGTGGTCAACAACTTTCAGAATGAGTTCTGTGATAATATGGCTTTTCTCTCTGTCTGGGATGTGCTACGGCATAAACAATACAGGTAACTAACACAACCTGCTCTTATGAAAATGTAATATTGTGTTAATATGTCACTTACATCATGAACTGCATCAAACTAAAAAACGACAATGTTATATAGTCTCAGAGCTCCACACAAGAGACATGGACAGTTTCATCAACGCTGTCGAGCTGGTGGAGAAGTCCAACGTCCACCTGCCCCCTCTCGCTGTGGTCCGAGGGCTTCGTAAAACCGCCGGGCACGAGGACCAACTCACCCTCCATTTCTTAGGCGCCTCCAACAACCTCAGCGTGTCCGAGTTCAACACCACGCTCTTCGGCTTCTTCGACAAGGCCATCCACCATGTCGTGACGGACCACGGGGAGGAGCGAGGGGTGGTCCTCACCCGGGACGGGACCACGGTGGCCCTCGCGCCCCTGCTGCTCGGCATCGAAGTGGGGCTGAAAGCGAAGACGGAGGGCACCCCTCCCCTGGGTATGATACCCCTCACTTTAGCCCAGAACCTGGGCCTCTCCTTCCTTCACCTCATGAACTTCCCGGCCTCTCAGCGCCTGGGGCCGGACGGCTGCTGGGACAGCGTGGTCCTCCCTCGGGTCTTCAGGCTGTCTCGACTGCCCACGCTGGCAACCGACGCCCTGATCAACGGAGGGATGGACGGCGCCATCCTAGGGATGGAGCTGGCACACCGGCCCTCCGCTGAACGTTCTAACAAGCTCAGTGACATCCTGAGGGGTTACTATAGTGATGATGTTAAGGGGCAGGGTTTGGAGGGCGTATCCAAACACATTAGCCCCAAGCGCAGGGAAAATTCCAGAGCCCTCTTCGGCCCTTTGGATCCCCAGAGACAAGTGATGGAGACCCTGGCTATGGTTTGGAAACTGGAGGGGACTGAGTGGATCCATAAGGATACAGGGGTGAAGAAGGCAGTGAGAGACGGGGTACTGGAGTTTGTCCACAGGTACTGGGGTGAGTCTGATCATGTTTCCCCTTTTTATTAACTGTTTGAGATGAGCTTCAAACCTAGTCTGGAAAACAACACATTTGTTCTAAATGACAATATATCGTATTATCTTTTCTGTCATTCTTCAACCCACTTCAGACTGCCCACCGGTCATCCCTCGCTGTCAGTGGGGCGCTGAGGCTCACAAGGCCACGCCCATCCCACTCTCCCTGCCCCTCCCCTTCCTCTACATCCACCACACGTATGAGCCCAGCCAGCCCTGTCTGACCTTCCAGCAGTGCTCCCGGGACATGAGGGCCATGCAGCTCTTCCACCAGGACATCCGCGGCTGGGACGACATCGGATACAGGTGCGCGACCTGCACCCTCATCTGTTTGCCGGCAAACAGCCAAAACAACCACTTGATCAAAGTCGTCATTATGAAAAGGCACTTGTATTGACACGCTGGCTTGGGGCCGCACCCTCTCCCTTGCAGCTTCGTGGTAGGCTCAAACGGGTACCTCTACGAGGGCAGAGGATGGCTTCACCGTGGCCGACACACCAGGGATCACAACTCCCTAGGCTATGGGGTGGCCTTCATCGGTGACTACTCTTCCTCTGTGCCCAGCCGCCACTCCCTGGAGCTGGTGAGACACCATCTGGTCAAGTGTGCTGTGGATAAGGGGCGACTGGCCGCCAACTACACCATCCACGGGCACCGACAAGTGGTCAACACTACTTGCCCAGGAGACGCCCTCTTCTCAGAGATCAAGAGCTGGGAGAATTTTAGGGTAAGAAACAGGTTTTATACGGTAAAATGAAAGATGAAGGATGCCTATACAATCATTTACGTATTTCAGTTATGATTTAAAGACTGTAAATAATGTTTGGTCACTTATTTCTTTCCTCACAGGAGCCGAGTTCCATGTGAAAAAAAAGAAGTATTATTATCCATTTTTAATCAATGGTGTTATTGTCAATACTTGAACTGGAGTCAATGATTCAAGCAGTGCACTTATGTGTACACCTATAGTGGGATAGGCAATCAATATCTGTCAGTGGAATTGTGAACTTCTAAAAAGGGCCACAAGGTGGCGCCCAAAGCCATTCCGTTTTGGACTACATTCTGTAAGAGGTATCTCAACTGTCCCGGTGTCATTCGAGAGTATATCATGTATAATGAAAGGAAAACATGTATGATCATGTTAATGTAGTTTGGAATACCAATATACATTTATGCATTGATAAAGATTCGATGTGGAAAATAAAACATGACAAGATGCATGAGTTGATTTTAATAATGTAATTACCAGCTTATAGACTAGATGGATGGGTGGAAACTTGCATGCTTGGTTGGATGATGGAGACTATGGATGGACAAAGTAATTAAAAAAGAATTGATGGCTGGAAGAAAACTTGGGTAGATTGTGTTTCAGACTGGTGATGTCACCAGTGGGTAGGGTAACTAGCCGTTCAAAACCTCGACTCCTTGAGACCAGGCGGTGGAGCTGCAACAATCACCTCCAGCAACAGAGTAGCGAAACTTCTGCAGCAAAATCGAGTTCAAACATAAGCTATGCTGGCCCAAATGGGAGATAAATTCCGTTTTCGGTTTTGAAACCCTGACGGATTTTGATAAGCCTGCGTTTTAGGGGATGAAATACACGTTTATTGGGAATTTCGTTATTTTTTTTGTTCCTGCACCCGAGTATCTGCTCGAGCCGAGGGAGGGTGTAATCATGGCACTGCTATGCTGATGCAGGCCACTATGCCGTGACTCCATTCTTCTCCATTCACTGTGAGACTAACGTTAGCTACCCGCTACAACCATAGGGTTCGTCGGAATTCATTTTGAAAAGTAATAGACACAGACACATGAATGATAAATATTTTCTATAAACTTACGTCAAGCTGGAACTCTAAGGGGTATGTCTAATCAAGGAGTTCGGAGAAATGGCCCAGTAAAGCTGCGGTTGACAGGTAAGAATTTAAAACCCCAGCTAGCCATCTACTAGCTAGCTAACGTTAGCTTAGCCTACTAGCAAGTTCTGTATGTCGTGCATTTGGGCTATAACCACAATTTCAATTCAGTGTTGTTAACTTAGTTAGATAAAGTTTTGGTATTTTAGCCACGTTAACTCAGTCATATACGCATGTATGTTGTTGTATTAAACTATAGATAGCTAGCTACCACACTGACTATAACCAGCGTGCTAGTAGTACCATTTGATGGATGGGTTTATAAAGCTGGCTAGCAAACAACAATGCTATGTAGCTAGGCTAGCTAACCTGATGAATTAGTCTAGCCCCCCGTTGGCTAACCCCCATTCTTCCAAAGAGAATATCTGCCCTACATTCTACCAATTCTGCTTAAATTGTGTGAGCCTCTGTTCAGTTTCAGTGGATGTGTAGCTAGTTACCTGGTGTTCTTATCTCAAATTTTCTAACCAGCTTGTACACAATATTATTTTGTTTAAAAAAAAATAGGCTTAATATAATGCTATCAAACTGTATTAGTTCCTTAACTTAAAAGCCAACAAACTTGCTTGTTTTCCAAATGTCTGCTAAGTATCTTGCATGTCATATTGGTTGCATAAAATTCAGATTATTTCATCAAGTTCAGTGTGTTTGCACCAAATTGTAACAATGTAGTGTAGGCTATGCCATAATCATGCCATCATCATTAGGCAACATGAAACAAATGATGTTGCGTTCATAAGACAATAACCTCTAAGCGAGCCAGCTTATGTTCCCTGCCAAGAGTAAGGCAAATCAAGCATGTTTTAAATGTGGTGTTAGTTAATTATGGGAATGTTTTTGCACAATGAGCCATACTTAAAATGTCCTTTCACGTCTCCTATAAGGTCATCCAATCAACTGTTCTATTAGCTTCTTTCTGTGTTTTACAACCCAAACATTTGCAGGTTTACATGAGGGCCCTGTTTTGACTGGGGAGAGAGGGAGATGACAGGCGTTGCTTTTCATGTTTCTCCAAGATCAGGTCAAAGCAAATTCCAGACCTCTCTATCTTGTGCGACTGGCCAAATTAAATATTTAATCTGGTAATGTGCTAGCTGGAGCTCACAGAAGGGAAGAAGGGCTTCTCGGTCTGGCTGTAGTTATGGTTTCCGATGGGCTTTTCCTTTGACTTAATACTTTACCGCACATTGTCATGATATCTTGCTATCGTTTGCAATTGTGGTGCACTGTACTGTCAAGGCATACCTGCTAGATAGGCTTCCCTTATTCAATTTTTTGAATGCTGAGATAAGCAAGCAAAGTAATCGCTCTACAGTGGATCTTAGGGATGTCTGTGCGTGCAATCCGTATAGGGCTCGTACGCGACAATCGAGAAATTCTGTGTTAGAGAGAGCAGCGTTACCAATGAGCTGCCATTGCAAATGTCTGGGTCTCGTTTTTCCATATGGGAAATGGTTTTAAATGGGCCACAGTGGTCTCCATTAGGAATCCCTGGAATGTGAGACCTCAGAGAGGAAATGTGAGTCTCTCCCGATCATAGGAACATCCTCTGTCTCGTTGGTTCACCCAGGAGGGAGGGGGGGGGCGGAGGGGCCTCCACCTTCCGCTCTGAGGAGAGCTGCATTCAAGTTGTTCTTTAGTGTGCGCGTGTGTGGTTCTGGGTGTGGATGTGTGTGGGTTTCTGACATGGTCTCATGGTGTCTGCTCTGCGCTCTCCTCCAGTGCTTGGCTTGCAACAAGGTAGAGAGAGAGAGAGAGAGAGAGGGATGAGTTCAGAGATGGCCTCAACCACTAGATCACTCGACCAGGCTATAACTGTACCTTTTTCAGAGCCTAGCCAACACACTCACCGCTGTCTAATCAATAACCTCCTATCTCCTGCCAGTAGGCCAGAGGAGGTTTCCCTGGCAGGGTTTTTCTTTTTTCTTCTTCTGTGGATTTGCCATTTACCGAGCATTCAAACTGTCAGTTAGTCGCAGCTTGCCTGCAATTTATTTACCATTTCCTCTCTGTCTCAGATGCAATTTCACTCAAGGAATAAGGGGGCTAATCAAGGCCCAGCGGTTCAGCTACATTCCTCCGACATCTGAGATCAGTCCCACCCCCCCTCCTCCCTCTTTTCCTGACTGTTTTCCACAGGCCTTCGCCCTAGAAGCGCTAACTCTTACATCAGGGGGGGGAATTGATGGATTGTTTAGCGCTGGCGGCTCTGTTATTGTTTGCCCACTGGGCATTTCCCCCTTCGCCGATGTCGCCCGTCGTTTTCAGAATGAGATGGGCGCCCCCACCATGTTTACTGCCAAGGTTGTAAATGGGAACAATCTGGGCCAAAAGAAAGCTACTATTTCGAACACTGCAGGGAAGGTGACAATCGCTGTTTTGTTCTCGCTCCTCTCTCTTTCCCTCTGTCTCTTTCTAGCCGGCTCTAGCTGGCTGCTGTGAGACGGGGCCGGCCGCGTCCTCTCACTGCTGGGCCGTGCTGGCGTATCCATGTGGTCCTTCACCTCCAGTTTGGCACGTTGCTCCCAGTGAGAGACTGGAAGAATTGTCTCAGGATCCACTGTTGTGGAGCGTGTACACACGCTCACACACGCACACGCGTGTGCGCGCCAGTATTCCAGATCAACCATCATGAGACTTGAACTCTCCCTTGAGAAGAGTACCACCCCGTCGCCCCGTCTCCCAACCTTCTCTCTCTCCTCTCTCTCTCTCTCTCTCTCTCTCTTCTCTCTCTCTCTCTCTCTCTCTCTCTCTCTCTCACTCTCGCTAGCATTTTGGGAAGTCTACCCTGGAGCCGTCGTGAGTGTGTGTGAGTGGGGAAAAGCCAGGAAGCTGGTGATTAAGATAAAGGCCCAGCCTCCGTCCTAGGCCAAACATTAGCGGTGGAGGGGAGTGCATTTTAGGGAAGTTAGACGGGGCCACCGGTCTAGGCATTCTGTCAGCGACCACAAAATAGAGCTGTTTGTGTGTGTGTGTGTGTGAGCGCATGTCTCCTCTGTGTCTGTGTGTTTCCTCGAAGGGAGCACACACTTCAACAGGATGTATCGTCAGCACGCGATGCCGAACTAATTCGGGAGCCCTGTTGACTCTCCCAAAACGTAGGAAATGCATTTCGGGATGCAAACCAACAAACGGGAGTAGTCTGTGTCTGTACCCTTATTCCTGCCAGCCACCCATCCACCCCTCCATCTTCTCCTCCTGCTAACTGCTAGCTGGATTAGGAAGTCTGTTGTATTAGGGCTGGTTCACAGTCCAGCAGGCCTGACCAGATGTTTTGAATGAAAGCAGATTAAAGGCCCATATTTGCTCTTAATCTATACATGGGTCGCCCAGCGTTAAGAATCACGCACGCATGGGTATTGTCCTGTCAACTTGTCCGGTCTTTGAGCCTCTGTTTTATCGTGCTTTCGCCCACTGTGGGCATCGCCCGGGCCCTTTTTGTCCCTCTGCTCCAGACCTAGATTCATCCAAAAGAGCACGACAGTCGCAAGTGGCCTGCGATGAGCAAGTCTGAATTTCACAATGGTGTGATTCAGCTGTTTGGCCGGGGCGACGGCGGCAGCATCCAGACAGAAGCTTAATTTGGAGTCCGCCGGGCCTCCGCCGAGCGGTTTGACCCACTTAAGGAGCAATCAATAGCCCGGGCTTTGTCAGAAATCCATTTCAGCAAAATCTCCTCCTAAGTTTCTCAGCTGAAAAATGAAAAGGCCCTGTGTTGGCTCTTGAGCTGCATATCAATGGACGCCTCGGCCATTCGTGTCAGTGTTCTTCTGAGGGGCTCGCTGTCCCAAGTGCAGAGCTTTGATGCTCTCGGTAAAGAAAGGGATACGGTGCGTGACCCGGCCCTTGCTGATCACAAGGGGTACGGTAGGCTATTCTTTGGTCTTTACGTTCAGGCCATTTCCATAATGCTTACTTCGGGGCTTTCTTGTCTTGTGTCGAAGACCTGTTTCTCGCTCTCCTCTTTGACTTGGCCCCATGTTTCTTCTATAGGGGCTGTCACTGTGCTTTCTGGACACGTCAGCACAATGTTCCACTGAGAGCTCTGTCTGTCTGTGTGTGTGTGTGTGTGTAGGCAGTGTCTGCAAGAGTGTGTGCATGTCTTGTCTGCTCAAACGTTTCACACTTGACGTGCTGTAGCGATGCAGCGGGCCATCTGGGAGTATGGCTCGACTGCATCTGTTCTTTTCTCCTTTCCCCTCTCTTCCTCCTCCTGCTCTCTCCCTCTTCCTCTCGTTTCGAGGCTGTCTACTCGTGTTTTCTCTTAAAAAGCTTCAAACGTGTGCTATGCTGTCGTATTCTAAGCGAAGGCTGACGCACAGAAAGCAGGCTTCTTCTGTAGAATGCCCTCCAGGCTTCTGAAGGTGAGCTGATAGCATTACCCAGCCTTCTGGGTAATGTAGTCGCCCCCCCCCTCCGACCCCCATCCCAGAAGCTACCGGCTCTAAGCTCTTAGTGTATATATATATATATAACCTTGACTGTGTCATTGTTATGTTGTTATGTTGTTGTAATTCAAAGGTAACGACAAGATGACTAGGTCAGTTGATGCAGGAATCGATACCATCCAGATCCAGCCATTCCCCCATCCCCCCCACGCCCACCACCCTCAGTCTGAATAGTCTTGTCTGTTTCAGAGTGTAGTCTATGTGCCACGACGCATAGAGCCCTTGTCAAAGCGGGGCAGTGATATAGGGTGGTCTTGTGTATAATGCATGCTCCCCGGCTAAGTGCGAGCCTGCCAGTTCCTGTTTGGAGAGAGACCTGTGTCATCCACAAGGGCCCCCCCCAGTCTCAGGAGTCGGGCTGCAGGCTGGGCTTGTGTAGTCTGTGTGCAGGGGCCTTGTCAGTGAACTGCAGCAAAGGGGGGATGTTCCTGAGCGAGAGAGGGGTCCTTGTGTTGTGGTCCAGGTGCGGCCCCGGCCCCGGCCTGGCCCTGGCCTGCCTGCCACGCACGTCCATCCAGACTTCCTCCCCCTCTTGTTTAGTCTGCCCCCCCCCCACTCCAGATGACTGGGCCCAGACACGGAGCTGCGCCAGGGGGCCCCCGGTGTTCACGTGTCAGCGCCTCGCTCGTTTCCCCCCCCCCTCCCTCTCACATGGAAGCCCTTTATGCTTTATGTCCTGCCCGTCAAGGCTGTGTGGACGCGGCAACAGATGACCCATTCTCCCGTCCCTCCGGTGCCGAGCCTCAGCTGCCCGGGGTGGGGGTGTGAGAAAGATAACGGGAGCCGTCGTCGTTGTTAGCGGGCCGCGCCAGTGCGAGCCCAAGCGCATGTATCACATGCTCCCGGGGATGTTTGATGGTTACGAGGCTGTTTTTTCCCTCGGTTGCCACGGCCACGGCCGTGCCAATGCGGCGGGAGGGGAATATCTGACTAGACGCATCGCGTCTCGCGCTTCAGACGTACGACTTCGAAGTGATAAAGTGGAATCCGCACCAATTCAGTTTGAGCCAACGCCTCTCCCTTCCCCAAGCAGATGGTTTTGTCCTGCGTAATGGTTTTGTAATGTAGCCTCACAGCTGCTTAAGCAGCCTCTTTGGCACATTCCGTTCCAATCAAGATGGGCTAGTTCATTTGCCTCACTGCCAAGTGCCAACTGTGTTTCTGTGTGTGTTGTGTGTGTTCTTCGTAGGATGGCACCAGTTCGCCAACAGGTCTGGGGAATGCAAGTGTGAGCTAATCTCAGTTCATCCTAATGTCGGACACGTTGGCCTAGGAACAAACTCCAGTCTAGGGGCCCGTAATGACTTCTTTACCAGGGTTCTTGCGCACGCCTTGCTGTGCATGCCATGATTGCAGCAGACGCAGGTTCATGTAGCCACCGCATGTGGCTCACCTGCCCAGACAAGACAGGGCGGCAGAGGGTGGCAGGCAGCTGTCTGTTTGCAATGTTGACACCACATACAAAGGCCTGTCTTTACTCTGCTCCGGAGCAAGCAGGTGGAGAAGATGTAGACCCGCCTCCTAACCGATGTTCCGTGTTCCCCTTTGTGGTCCGAGGCGTTGGAAGTGGTTGTCAAAACGTCTGCTGAAATGTGTTTCTTTAGTTTTTTCTTCTGCCGTGTCATTGGAAGACGTGGTCTAGCCTAAAGTGGCTGTCTGCGTTCCGCCCGGCTGTACCTGCAACCCTCCACGTCTGGAGGTGCCGGCTATTTCCAAGCCGTCTTCGTTTTGATGATTCATGCAAGTTTCGTCTCTTTTCTGACCCCCTCCCTCGGATTTCTTGCAGCCGAGGAATTCTGGCAGCCACCGAAGTTCTGTCTAGACAACAAGCAAGAATTTTATTGTTATTACAGCTCTCGAATCCGAGGATTTAAAAAGAGCCCCCCCCACCCCTCTCCCGACAGAACGGGCCTTTTTGGTATGTTCTCACACTACCGTGTGTGTTTTTGTTTTGGGTTCTGGCACGACTCACTCTGATTTATGGGGGGTGTAATTCCATAATGCGGGTCGAGGAGCGGCGCAGCCTCGCCGTTTGTGGCCATCTTAGTTTCAACTCCTCTGTTTTCATGCTGTGAGGGGGTGGGGGGGGCGAGCCCCAAAAGCTTGGCGTGTCACGTTATGGCGTCCGGTTTCATTGATACATTTGTTTTCAGTTTACACGGGCTTCATATCGAGTCTGTCCGTACGACACAGCCGACATGGAAAATCTGTTTGCCCGGGAGAAGTTTGCCGGCTGGGGGCTCGTCACCCAACGGGCTGGCTAACGCCGTTAGCTCATGATGGATTGCCTTGATACTCGATATGGTTTCTGATGATTTAATTTGAGGCGGGCAAAGTCAAAGAGAAAGATTAGGGTGGAGAATAAAGGATAGACCTTCTCGGCTTCCCCCCCCTTCGTCCCCTAACGAGCGCGACGACGTCTGTTGAAATCCGAAAGCCTGCACTGAAAAGAGAGAGAGAGAGAGCTTGCTTTATCTGCTATTGAAATTGCACTTGAACTTTGGAAACGGAAAAGCCCGCCCTTCTCACGGTTGTATAACGGCAGCGCTGCAGACGTCAAGGTGGGCTCAAAGACCACACTCGGTGTGTAGAATACATTAAACATGCACTTTAAAGCCTTGGGTAGGCGCTTGTCTATTTGGCAGAGAACTCCCTCACAGCGTCTCAGTTGTAAAGCGTTGATGGCTTGTAGGCCTCACACTGTACAGTGTTGTGACTTGTGTTCCAGGCTGTTTTTTTTAAAAATTCTTCCTATAAAGACAGATTTGCTGCAGAACGCACTTCAGCAATGCCTCCTGCACTTCGACCTGCATCCGTTTGGCATTCGCGTCGACCCCCGAATGACCTCGATTCGCCCTGTTTCTCGGTGTCGCCCGCCCCGTTCTCGTCTGCTCCGGATCTGGCTCAGACAGCCGCTGCTGACGGCATCGCTCCTTGTCGCGGTTTTGAATCTGCCTCGTCTAGCATCTCCTCTTCCTGCACCTTCCGTCCCCACCGCCGCCACAACAGTACAGATATGTCGCCGTACCTAGCAACCGCCAGCGTACACAACCTCCAAAGACAGTCTTGTGCGACATCTCGTGACGTTGTTGAGGGATGTTTGGTTGGTTGTGGCTCCGTCAGCAAAGCTGAACCGCTATTGGTGTGTGTGTGTGTGTGTGTGTGTGTGTCTGAAAGGGTGAGAGGCAAAAATGTGAAGCCTTTTGAATACCGTAAAGGTAGAAAACGTGATGCAGAACATTGACTATTTACCGTGATTGAAGGAGCTGCAGCGTTAATGCCTCTGACATCCCATCTCTCTCTCTCTCTCTCTCTTCTCTCTCTCTCTCTCTCTCTCTCTCTCACCCATGCACCCAGCCTGAATGAGGGATCTTTGGTTTCATCATTTAGATGGAGATCATGGAGCCAGTCGGGCGCCATTGCTCCATCTCACCACCATAACGCTGAACTCTGGGAGGGGGAGGGGGGGGGTTTCCACCTGGCTGGCTCACTTATAACAAAGTGCTTTGCTGTCACGCTCATGTCAGTTTTGGCGCTCAAACCAGCTGGGGTTTGGCTTTGAGTCCAATGTCATGGCGAAGTCTTCTGATGAGAGCAGGAGATGGCTAATATCCATTGCCTTGTTGGAGGAGGGGTGGTTCCACGGTTCGGCATGTTGGTATTTCGCTTCATCCCATCTGCGAGAGCCTTATCTGACTCATTAGTAGCACCTGTCCTCTGCCTTCACTGTGAGCGATAAGGCTACACGAGCTGTGTTTGAGTAAGGGTGTCAGGTTCAGGGTCTCTGTGCCTGGTATTGCGTGCTCACTATGGCGCTCCCAGACCACAAAAGCCCCTGGACCCTCCAGTGCAAGTCTGCCAAGCTCAGCTGAATATTGACGTGTACACAGAGAGCTGCTGCTCTCACTCCCCCTCTCTCTCCCCCATCTCTAGTTCTCTCTCTCTCCCTCCCGCATCTCTAGCTCTCTCTCCCTCCCTCATCTCTAGCTCTCTCCCTCCCTCATCTCTAGCTCTCTCTCCTCCCTCCCGCATCTCTAGCTTTTCTCTCTTTCTCACACGAACAGCAGAGACCGAACATGACAGGCTGCGTTCCATCTTTCTACCTCCGTCATCCATCTCTCTTTTCCTCTTTCTCTGCTCTCTCGCTCTCTTTCCCTATTTTCTCGCTCTCTTTCTCTATTTTCTCTCTGTCTCTCTCACTCACACTCGCGTACGTCTGACTTTCTCTCCCGTCTTACTGTTGTGCTCACCAGCTTGCATTTCGAAATCCTCTCCTCCTCCCCCCTCCTCTCTGCCCCGGCTCCTTCACCCTTTCCGCGACACCGATGTACCAGAGAGGGAATCCATATGCTGGAGGAACAGACCTGGCACCTGGCACTGGCACCCCGGTAGCAGGTGCCGTACTGTCAGGTGGTGGCGCGGCATCGCTGCCGTACCATCTGTGGGCCGGGAGGCGAGCCCCCTGGTGCCCCGTCGTGTGCCAGGGGCCGCCCGGGCGTCTCATTACTCCAGCCCATCTGTGGGGTGGGAAGGATGGGCCTGGACGTGTCACGACCGAGCCTCCTCCTCGCTGGTGACGTCCTAGACTGGGGGAGGGGGAGGGTGTTAGACTAGACTGGTGGTTCTTCCGTTTTTTTTCGAGTCCGACAGACTTCTAGTTCTCATTTAGGCGTCAATGTAACTAATTTGAAGTGTTGACGGCTATGTCTGTATTGGCATGAGTGCTTGTTTGTGCATTGATGTGTTTGACCTGGTGTGTGAGCTATATGTTGTGTGTGTGTGTGTGTGTGTGTAGATACGACGGGGTCCCATCGTTTTCTCCCTCTGCCCAGGAGTGGTTGACACGCAGGTTGTCCCCTGACTGCTGCAGCTCTCTCCTCAACTGACACAGTCCCTGAGTGGCTGTGTCACAGACTTTACAAAAACTGGCACATCCATTTCCTAGAGCGAACCCTCTGTCCTCCTCCTCCTCCTCCTCTTCCTCCTCTCCTCCCCCCCCCCATCACCCACTCCAGATGGGAAATGATTCATCGTCTCTGAATGGGCTGAGCCGTACTTTGAGTGTGTGTGTGGTTGAAGATTCAGACTGGTTCGGTGTGAGATGAAGTTCCTGTGCAATGCGTCCACATTCTCACAGTCCTGTGTCATGCCCCTCCCTGGTTATCCAATTTAAAATAATAACCAAAATGTAACTCATTACTCTGCCATCATCAAGTGCATATCGCTGAATCACCGTTTAATGCACACTGTACATTCCTTGTCGATGAGACTCTCACTTCCTGTCCCATCCCACTCCGGTAGTGTGACCCAGCAGTGGCAGCTGGTTGCCATGGTAAAACACTGTTTACCCTTATCCTTACCCCCTGACTCACGCACCTGTCGGTCCCTCCTGTGCCCACAGCCTTGACCCGGCTGGAGGCGGCCGTGCCGTCGGTCACAGTTACTTTACATTCCAGGCCGGTTTGTGTTTTGCGTGCATCATTAAGTCAACAAGGGCTCGTTCCTCTGAAGTTCCCCCGCCCTCGTGGTCAGGTTCCTCTCCCACGCCGTGCTCGTGGTCAGGTTCCTCTCCCACGCCGTGCTCGTCGGATAAACGGATACTCTCGCTGCTCTTTATCAGATGGAGCGGGATAAGCAAAAGGAAGGACCCGTTTCTAAGTAGGCATGACTCATCAGCAACGGCTGTGCACCGCGGTCCCGTTTCACAAGGTTCGCAACCGCACAGCCGGTCGCCGTCTAGACCGCTGGAAGGCGCGTCGCCTACGCCAGACGTGCGCCGCTTAGAATACGGAGCTTAGCCTTCGAATCCCTCCCTCACGCCTCCACTCTCCTTTCGTCCTCGTCATCTCCCCCCTCCTCTCTCCTTTCGTCCTCGTCCTCCCCCCCCTTCCACTCCGCACGCTCTCGCTTACCTTCCCACTTTTCCCAGTCTTCGTGCCTCTCTCCACCGCTCGTCTGCTTCGTTCCTCTCGTCTCCCCTCCGTTTTCCCTGGACCTCCCGTGCTTCCTCTTCACCTCCACTTTCCCTCCTTTCACGGGCTTTCTCTTCCTTCAGCTGTCATACTTCCTTCCTCGGGGTGCAGGGTGGTGGGTGTGTCAGCTACAATCCCCCCCCCACCCTTTCCCGCCTCTTTAATGAATGACTGGCATCTAGAATATGGAGGGAGCTAGGGAGGAAAGGAGAGGTAGGGGGCGGAGTAATTGATAGCCGTGGAGGAAGTCCTCCGGTAGATCAGACTTGTGGTGCGGCGACTTCTGTGCGGCGCGTGTTGTTGTTGACATGCCACTGTGTGTTGCGTAGCAGAGCCTACTTTATACTTCTAATGCACTGGTGTGTGTGTGTGTGTGTGTGTGTTGGTTCCCTCAGCTGAAGCCGCCAGGGAGGCTTGACGAGGGGAAAGGGAAGTCTTTTGTTTGCCGTGGAACAATGCTGTGAATGAGACCGTGTGGGGCTGAAACAGGAGTCATAACAGGGCAGGGGTGAGGGGCGTGGTACGTATCGGTAATGGCTTACCGCGCTGAGGGGGTACCAGTGTGCGTGGGCCTCCTCGTTTCAACAGCTAAGCTCGGCTTGGGTACTGACGCGGAGACCGTGACCGGCACCAAGAAGATTTAGGCATGTGGATGCTTGTGCGTGTCATAGTTCCTTGAAGAGAATGTTTTTTGCCGTAGCGATTTCCTTCTCCGGTTGAGTTCTAGGCCTTAGTTCACAGCTGTCCTGTTACTCTTTAACCAAGGGTCAGTGTCATGAAAGCTCCCTTGGGAGAAGTGGGCCGTCGGCGCAGAGCCAGCTTTGAGTTTAACCTAGACCCACTGAAGAGTCACAGTAGCCGGGTAACCCTATAGCTTGCGAGTTGGATTTGAGTGGTCATTGACTGGGTGTGGTCATGCTAGTCCTACACAACGCTCCATTCTAGGCTACTTCCAGAGGCGATGGCCGACCTGACACCTTAACTGAGTTTTGGAAAGATAACCAAATGGCTGTCATTCTATTTTTGATGTCTTCCCACCACCTTCCTCTCAGGTTATGGGTCGGTTGTAGCTTGAGGGTAATGACCCCTGGAGTGTTAAACTCTGTTGTTTCCTGAATCTAGTTAGAGACACTGATGCCATACCTGCTGTTGGTCATAAGAGAACGGAAAAACAGGGGGATTCTAGAGGATGAATTAAAGTCGAGCATGCAGTGTGTGTTTGTTTATTTGAAACACTTGTTATTGTGGTTGCAATGGCCAGCCTAAGCTTGACTTACCTCACAACTCTTGCTCAGGAGGAGTGGAGCGTTTCCTTGTAAACAGTGTCCAAGACACGGTGTTGACACTGCTAATATTTGCGCCCACCTAATATTTAATTTGTTAAATGTGTGGATAAAATGTAATTTAAACCAGGTTTCAGTGGAAAAACGCAGACCTATACAGTAGGGTTGTATTCCAACATTTTTGTTTCTGACATTCTTGCCTACTTCTAGCATCAGTTTCAATTGTTTCATCATGCCTCTCTTAACCCCCCACCCCGCACCTTCCCCCAAACGTGAAACACCCACTCTTCTGTTTTGTCCCGATCAACATGTCGATATGCTGCAGAGTCTCTCCGTTCTAGACACTCTCACCCCTGAGGACCAGACAACATTCTGTCTCTGATCACATTTGGCAGCTCTGTTTAGGTCTCCAGGGCTGCTGTTACACCAACCAGGCCGACGGCCGTTGCACTTGTCCAGTCGGCTGAAACATGGGTTTGTATAATGCGACTGTTGATATGGAATAACGTCCAATAAAGAAAGCCCCCAGACAGGTCTGATAATGGGTCACGCGTCTGATAGATTAGCGTCGGGCCGTAAGCATTCCAGCCATGCTCTGAGGGGTAAATTCACTACCGAATCATTGTTTTACCAACCGTAATAGGCTAACTAAGTAGCCTGCTGTTGGCACAGCCACGCCACTTCTTGCTTGACTCAGAGCCCCACTCTCCCTAATGTGTTTCCAGAGAAAGAATTCTAATGGGAACAAATGGACCGGAAAATAGCCTTATAGTCGACTGAGGAGGAGTTCGGCCTGGATGTGTGATCACGCAACCTAGCCTGTAGCGTAGCCCGCAGCCAGACACCCAGACCCTTTCCCAGGGCAGCTCTGGTCTGTGGTAGAGCTGGGTAGCGTGACTGCCCTGCAGGAGGCTGTTGTTAAAGGCAGGGTAGGCAGTGTTTCTTTTCGTCATATTTGCTGAAATAAACTTCACATCCTGATGGCAGCCAATAAATCTAAAGGTTTGACGGTAAAATTAAATCAATCCGATATCTGTGGGCGTAGCAGGACTGTGAAAAAACCCCACCAATCATTAAGGTCGGACCGGCACTAATGATTGGAGGGCATCCGGACCAAATACAATGATTGGACAGGGCTACTTGTCTGTCTACCTACTTCCCGGCAGTAGTCATTCATGTCAGTTCATGTGTTTTGGAGGAGTGACTTTGAAGGGAGGGGTGGGAAGTTTTGGTTTGAATCCTTTGAAACTCAAGCAAAACTTGCCTATCCTGCCTTTAAGGCTTCTGGTGTCGCTATGCGATGGCGATGCCGTTGATTGGACAGAGATTTTGCCGAGCCTGTTAGTCTCAAGCTGGCGATCAACCCTGATCCATTTCCTGGCGGGTGTGTGACGCTTACGACCTCTCACCTCTATGCCCAGGACAAATGGATCCAGAATGGATCACCGCCACCTTCCTTTCAGACGTGTCTCTTACCTTTTAAGGCAATGACAGGGTTGGGGGAGCATCTTACTGCTCCAGTGTCTGGCTAGCGGTGTGTCCCCCACCCACCCCTCGTAAATGCTAGCTAGCTACCGTAGGGCTCCCTTGGGAGCGGGCTGGTGGTATAACCTCTGTTGATGACACAGCGTCTGGGGCAGTACGTGGTTGCAGTCTCCCTCTGTGGACTGACAATGGAAGAGCCGGGGGTTAACCCCTTCGTTATCCGTGTGGTTGGGACGTAGGGCGAAGACCCCATGCCGTGTCATGTAGACAAAGTCACGGCAGGCTTAGAGATTCCAGATGCCCGAAAGTGGATTAGCGCGGGTAAGCAACAGTCATGGTCGGGGGGTCAGAGTGGGGTTGAGGGTGGGGGGCTGACTGGCCTTATGGGTTAGGGAATCCCCTTTAGAAGAAGCTGGTGGGGGGGGAAACTCCCTGATGCTCTGCCATTAGTGGTCAGCTGGTCCATCCAGGGGCTGTCAGAGCACTCAAGTACACATTCACGCCTTGCAGGGAAATCTCTCCCGCTCCACTCACCACGCCGAGTGGTGCACCACAGTAGCTAGGCGGCAGCCATTTTGTGACCTCCGTTTAACCATGTTATTCCCCATGAATCTCCCCCTGTGAGGCTACCCGTGGTTATCCATCACAGACAAGGTTTTTGAGCAAACTGGCCCAAGCTTGTCTATTTTTTCGGGAGGGGGGGGAGGCCAAAAGTTCACGGGTCCATCAATAATGCAGGGTGTTTGTGTGAGGAAGACACCACGGGTGGTGCCACAGAGAATAAAGCAGTGTCTCTCCTTGTCCTCCTTCCTTCCTGCTCTAGGCCACAAATTTGCTTTCAGAACGTGTGTGTGTGTGTTGGGTCATTGGGAGTTTAAGAGGCTAACGCTCTAGCACAGTTCTCCGGAGGTTATGTGTGCTCGTTCCATCTGCGATTCACGCAGTCTATACCTCGTCACCAGAGAGGTAAGTGGGTCGTGGCTGTGTGTGTGTGTGCCCGTCCTAATCAAGCTAGACAGCATGCATGGGTGGTGCTGCAGGGATGCTCATCAACCTGCTGCCCTTGACACAGACCCTGCCACTCTGGTTGGCACGGCACCACGGCCGCCGTTGGTGTCCTGAACCAGCAAGCACTCTGGAAACCATCAGCATTTCGTTCAAGGCTTTGTAAGCAACCCCTCCACACATCGGCGAAAGTCTCTCCTTGTACTGCAGGTCAGATCCGACCTCTTTCCAACCTCCACGAGGCTACTCGAGTGTCGCTCGTTTCATTTCATCCGTCGCACCGGCCCTTTGTGGCTCCTCTCGCCCATTCATCGCAGGGCGGCCTGATCTGCCCGGTAACAGAGCCCAGCAGAGCCAGGGGAGAGGTCATTGATGTGGTGAAAAGAGGCTTTCACCTCAGTCTGGGGGAGACAGTGGAGAGCAGTGTGCAGGTAATCCTCTAATCTCCATTAGCGTTGGGTAACAGGAGACCTGCAAGTCCCCTAGCTTTGACCATGCTAGCTACCGCTCCCAGCTTGAGCTCGCCACGCTATCTTGTTTCCGCTGCAACGCGAGAGCCTGTGTGGTCGCCGCGGGTTACGACCTCCCGTCGCCATTGGGACGCGACCCTCATCTGTTGGCCGGTCGCTGTGCCATGCGTGACCAAAGCTTGGTCCCAGGAAAAGGGCCGTTACCTTCCTATGACCTGAAAACACTGTGCAGGACACCACGAAGGTTCAATACATGAAGCCGAGGGGAGTCTACTCTTGTATAATAACTATTTTAGCCTCTGTTCAAGCACTTAGCCGGGTCGTCAAACCACTTGGATTCCTGTTAATCCTCAATTAGAAGAGCAGGACACTGTGCTCTGGGCTTTTAAATGACAAGTCCTGTCCTGTGTAACTGAGCACTCTGGCCTCAGCCAAGAACCTGACCTTCTATGGGGGTCAGTCACAACTCGCTACTTTTGGCGATAATCGCACGGCGGACATTTTGTCCCTCGGGATGCGTCCCCGTCGCCCTCCTCGTACCCTGGCCCGCCTCCAAGCGCAATGGCCGGGCTCGGTGTCATCTCCCAGCTGACGAGCTGATTGGTAGCTGTCCCGGTCGCAGACGAGGCGGTGTCACTTGGCCTCGTCTCGCCGGGATCATCCTGGCCTGCGCCGCTGAGATCCCCTCCGGTGTCCTGTGTCATTTCGGTCAGCGTTTCTGATCTCCAGATTGAACGTGTCTCCGTATCGGTGACTAGTGTCGTCGTTTCTGTGGCCGTTTTGGGTCATGTGTGTGGTATTCCGGAATGTGTGTGTGTGTGGGGGGGGAGGGGGGGGAAGACTCGGGATGGGGGAGGCTTGACCTAGGGTGCGGCCGACAGACAGTGGGACCCACACATGTTTGTGTGTCTGCGGTGCGCTTGTTTATGGTGCGAGGACATTTGCATGGCGACCCGAGCGGTTCAAACCGCCGAGGAAACGTGACTCCCACACCACCGCAAACCCTTCTGAACCCACTTACAGCCCTGCTGAAACAGCCCCTCTCTCCACTTACCGCCCTGCTGAAACAGCCCCTCTCTCCACCCCCGTACACACACCCCGCGCTTTCAAAACACCAAAAACTGCCACACACAATAGCGGCTTCCTCCAGCCCCGGCCCGGAGTACTAGACATCCCTCTATATGAAAAGCGGGAATGTTGTCAGACCGCATACCTAATGTCAGGCAGGTCTGTCTGTGTTATGGCTATAGGAGGCTGTCCTGTCTCTGGCTGTCTTGTGGTTTAGGCTAGGGAGAGGAGGGGGGGGTTGGGGGAGGTAAAGGAGGCTAGGGAGAGGAGCGAGCGGTTTGGGGTCGAAGGAAGGCGGGTGGGTGGGGGAGGTCTGGGAATGGAAAGTGCCCCCATCACCTGCTTCCCTGTTCCTCAGCCTGCATAAGTGATGACTTTGGAGAGCGTCGGTTGAAAAGAGTGCGTGTCTGTCGGGCGTGAATCATGTATGAGTGGATCCGTGTGTGTCTTTGGACATCCATCTATGTGCGTGTGTGTGTGCGAGCATCTGGGTGTGCACATGTGTGTGTGTGTGTGTGTCCTGACAGACGGACACGCCAGAGAGAGAGAGACCAGAGGGGAGGGGGGGGAGAGAGAGTGCATACCACAGCTTTGAGTAATGAGGTGGGCTCTCGGAGCAGTGCATTCCCAGAGACCTCGCCTGGGTAAAGGATCTCTTCCTCGGCTGTGTCTCGTCCTCGCAGGCCTCGTCTGGGGGAAACCTCCCGTCTGCTCTGCACGGGGCGGCAGCACGTTTTAAACCCCTAACGTTGCTCTGTACCCTCTCGTCAGCTTGATGTGTGTGTGTGTTTCTGTTTGTGTGTTCTGGCCTGGTCACGGTGTGACAGATTTAAAGTGTAGGTTGGTGTGATGTACATGGTCACAATTAATCACACTAATGGACTCCCACGTACACACACACACACACACACACACACACACACACACACACCCAGCCTGCTAGACTCCCCCAGACCGTAGAGGTCAAGGAGGGTCGCACTCCAAGTCTGGCTCTGGGACAGTCAGCTTTACCGTAACAAGCTGACACACACACACACACACACATCTCTCTCTCTCTCCCCCCCCCTCCCCTCTCTCTCACCTTCTTCAAGTCATCGCCGTCCGCTGGTCTGTGACGAGACGGGGCAACTGGGCTCCTCCTGTTGCATCCTTTCGGAATGTCTCAGTCTGGTCCCTAATCTGCGGGCTGGGGCCAGGCCTGGGTATCCCTGTCTGGCTGCCTGGACACACACACACACAGCGAGGACTAAGGACATGCCGATGAAAGCATAAATGTTCCTTAAACGGCTCCGTCCCCTCAGGCCTCTGCTCATGCCCGTGTGCTAGGACAGTGGATGGAGGTGACAGACACTTGGAAAAGCACAGGGCACTCGGAGCAACGAGCGATGGTTGAGAATGAAGGCAAACAGTTCTCGTCTTCTAAATTGGTCTTCGGCAAAGAGAGTTGTTTATGGGTATTTTCACCCATCAGCTCCACACCCACAACCACACACACAATTCAGCTTAGCAGTTAAATAGTTCTGGGCGGATGGATGGATTGAGTGTTTCTGTGTCCTCGACTGCTCTCTGTTTTCTAGTTCTCCTGTGAAAAGCTTGGCGCTCCCATACGCCACCACCAATATGATGGCCTTGGCCCACCTGGGTCCTGTAACCCAGGACACCACGCGGAGGGAGGTGGAGGGAGATGGAGAGATGTTAACTAACCGAGCGATAGAGGAGGGGGAGGGGGTGTTCTCTCTCTCTCTCTCTCTCTCTCTCTCTCTCTCTCTCACTCTGCCTCTCTTGCTGCCTCTTTGCCTATTTCTGTCTCTATGGCTTGCTCTTCTCTCGCTTTCTATCTCTCTCTCTCTCTCATCTCTCTCTCTCTCTCTCTCTCTCTCTCTCTCTCTCTCCCTCTCTGTTTCTCCCTCTCCCCCCTCTCTCTCTCTCTCTCTCTCTCTCTCTCTCTCTCTCCACTGAAAGCCATTGTGTTGTTGGCCGCGATGCACACCTCAGGGACTCACTTCATACAGGAAAGAATGCTTGTCTGCTCAATATTTTACAAGGGGGGAGCCTCTTAAAGCGCTCTCCTCTCAGCCCGTAACGGGGAGGGCAAGGACAGTCGACGGGACAACAGCAGGGTTACCCAGGGCAACCGCAAAGTCTCGCCACGGCCAGAACCAGAAATTCACAAATAATCGACCTTGTTAAAAAGCGGGGGAAGGAGCCACCACCCCAGGGTGAGGTTATCAAGTGGAACTGGGAGCCAGAGCTGTTCAGGGCAGGATTACACTCAAGAATCTGCTTTAGATCTCACAGCTTGATACGTCTGCCTTAGCAACCAATCTTAGGCCAATCATATCGTCTGTAGCTATCGAGCTCGAACCCCATTGGTGCAGGTGTTTGATTCATAGTCTCGTTGAATCAAATATCCTTTTTTTGTGTTGCATGATTCTGTAACAGCGGGCCTTTCGGGGTCAGAACATACTCCTCATCATCCTAACATGTTGCCTCTCTTGTTTTCCAGTCCTGTGTGCGAAGAACCTGTCAAAGAAAGACTTCTTCCGTGAGTAAATCTATTTATAAAGCTGTTTGTGTGTGTGTGTACATCCACTCCCATTTCTGTCCCAAGACCCTCCGTGAGTGCTGGAGTGGGATTGTCAGCTATGCAGCGCTAGCTTTGAAGCAGTAAATGAAGTCCCACAGGATCCTAGCTAGCACGCCGCTAACTGACACACTGAGCACGTGCGGCGCCACGCCAACCTCCCGGGGACGTCTTAACGACGAGTCGTCCTAGTTACGAGGAAACGCGTGGTAGCGCTTGAAAACTTCACCCCAAAAAACGGGCATCGTCGGCGCCCACGATGACTCATGACTCGGGAGATCCGTCATTGTTAGTTTAATCTCGATATTTAGTTTCACTCGGTAGCGCGGGCGTCTTGATAGAGCACCTGGCCATCCCACACTATAATTACCCCTAGATTACGGCTGTCGTGAAAAGCATTGAATTGCAATTCAAGCTTTGAATCTGAACAATCACCACCACCACAGCAACACCCATAGGCTAGTTGCTCATCTGGCTGGAGGCCTTGTATACAATTACTAATGTGAAGACTCGGTTTAAGGTGCAGTTTCCTATAAGTCACACACACACACACACACACTGAGAGGGAAGTCATTGGTTGCTAGTGTAGCATGGAGGCGAATGTGACTCAACAGGTTTGACCTGCGTATGGTATCGGTGCCCAGTGACACACACACACACACACACACACACACACACACCACACACACACACACACACACAGCATTACTATGAGCACAGAGGGATTTCGGTTTTGGTATCTCTTTCAATAAGAACAACCGTGTGAATACAAATGCCTCGGAAACACTTTCTGCATAGCAACGACACACGCCCTCTGCTTCCTAAATAACCGTCCATATAAACAGTGTCTTTGCCCTGCGTTCATGCCACCTCGTGACTCAGCAGTTGGCCACAGCCTAACAAGGTGGTTCTGACTCAGGTGTCCTCCATTCTGGCTCTCCCTCTCCACAGGGTTGCCGGACCCCTTCGCTAAAGTGGTGGTGGACGGGTCTGGGCAGTGCCACTCCACCGACACTGTGAGGAACACGCTGGACCCCAAGTGGAATCAACATTATGACCTGTAAGTCACCTTGGGGAAACAGTCTTTCCTTATGTTTCAAAAGAATTGTCTCCTATGTTGTAATTGGTGGTTTCCTGCAAAGACCACCTGTGCACCGTGACTCCCACTGGGCTGATGCGAAGGCGGCCATTTTGTGTCCTGAGCGAGCCGTTTTCCGCACACCCAGGGGCAACGTGGCGTGGTGTTGGGCTTGATCCTCACCCCCCCCCCTGCCTTCTGCTTCTGAGAGGCGTGTTAAGAATGCAGGTTCAACACTCTCCGAGTCGATGCACCGAAAACACCCAAACCATAACCCTATTTTGAGGTATTTTAACACAAGCACATCGCTAATGTCTCTCTCCCTCTCCGTGTCTGTCCCCTCTCTCCCTCCCTCCCCCCCTCCCTCCCTCCTAAGCATAAGCAGTGGTGTTTCTACTGAGCCATGTGCTGTAAATGTTGCGTCCAGCGTGGAGCTGTGTGCCGTTGTATAGGGGAGCTGTCACCCCAGGGCCCAAAGGACCCACTGGCATCACGGTTACGCCATGAGGGAGGGAGGGAGGGAGAGAGGGAGAGAGGGATTGAAGAGAGGGGGAGGGAGGGAAGGGAGCAGGAGGGAGGGAATTCGAGATTAAACAGATAAAGTGGGGGACGGGAGGTAGAATGGAGGGAGGAAAGGTTGGGAGAGAGTGAGGGGGGGGGGTAGTTACCACCAAAGCGTTTGGTAAGCTGTGTGTGGGGGATCCTGGCACCTGGCCACCATGAACAGACTGAATAATACAGGGAGTTGGTTACATCACCAACTGGGTCAGGAGAATGGAGGAGAACAAAGGCCTGGTGTACGTAGGGGGTCCAAGGGTAGGCTAGAGGTCGCGTGGCTAGAGGTCGCGTGGTGACGGCTCTGTGCGCGTGTGCGTGCGTGTGATCCTAGTCTTTTAACTTGTCGTGTGTGTTTACGTTGCATGTGTACACATGTCTTTCCCTCTCGCTTTCTCTTTCCCTCTCTCTCTCGCGCTTTCTCTTTCTCTTTCCCTCTCTCTTTTCACAATTTCTCTCTCATACACGCACACACCTTTCCATGTCTAAATCCCCCCCCTCCAACCCCCCACCACACACACACACACACACACACCCCCTCCAGGAAGTACCCCTCCAACAACCACAACTGCCTGTGACCTTTGGCCCTGGGCTATGTCACTGGAAATGGCTGTCATGCCATGCAGAGCTCATCTGGCAGGTTGCCATGGCTACACGCCTCCCGTCCTCAAACCCCAACACACAGGTCCCTGAGCTACCACAGCACCAGTTACCAAACACCCCCCCCTCCTGTCACCCCACACACGCCCTCTCCGCACGCCGCCAACGTCCCACGGCTGGGGAACACGTTTTAACACCGTGAGCGCGCCAGGGGGGGGGGAAAAAGCGTTTTGTTTCTTCTCAATGCCGTAAAACCTCCCGCGACGCAGGTGTGGCGGGCTCGCGTGTTCTCGGGGCGGGCGAGGGAAAGAGCGAGAGGAGCGAGAGGGCGAGGGTCGCCCCGGACGTATACGGGACGTGACAGGGCCGCTCCGCCCGGGGACTCTCCCGTCCGCTCGGCTTTGGCTTTTTGAAATCTCCGCTCGCCACGGGGCCGCCGGGCGAGCGTCTGAACCATCAGGTCAGCGCTCCGGTCGAACGCTAACGGGGCGAGAGAGCGAGGAGACCAGCCTGGCCCGGAGGCACGGCCGCTGCCTCGACCACGAGAGACGCCGGCCCTCCAGACTCTCACGTCTCCGTCCCGCCCCGGCCGGACACGCCATCGTCTCCGGATTTCAAGGGGTCGAATTTTTCCGTTTCAAATGTGTGTGTCGTTATTTTCCGCGGCCCCCCCCAGCTCCCCCTCCCTGCTGAGGATAGAGAATGACTGTGCTATCCTCAACCGTCTGTCGTCCCCCCCCCACCCCGGCCCAGGAAACCCTGAGCAGGTGGCCGCCCCCCCCTCCCCCCCCCCACCCCGCGTCCCAGAAGGCCGAGCCGGTCGCGCCAGCAGGAGGGGAATGCGGGTTGTCGAAGTGTGTGTGTGTCTGCGCGTGTGTGTGCGCGTGCCTCCGTTGTGCCAGTCACGCAAGGCGTCTGGCCGTCTATATCGGGTCCCTCTCCACGTCTCACCCCAGTCTGTCACTGGCAGACGGCTCAGCCAACTGGTCCATGACTTCATGCCTGCCTTCACAGACGAGAACATGACTATTATTATTATCATTACTACTACTACACAGGCAGGCTCCTACGTAGCACGTCCTATCACTGTCACCATCTATCTGCCTCACCAGCCGGCATTAGACTCCAGCAGACTGTGAACTCGACAGTCTCGCTCGAGGAGCCGGCTAACACAAACTTGTGTTTCTGCGGTCTTTTTCTTTTTTGGGGGGTTGGGGGGGGGGTGGGGGGGGTGGGGGAGGTTTGTGTGTGTGACACCATGTGTGACACCATGCTGTTGCAGGTTTAAATGTTCCCTGATGCAGACAAGCAGGTACCCCCCCCTGCCCCCCCCACTCTCTCTCACACACACACACACACACCCACACACACACACCCACACTCTCCAGTCTCTCTTTCCCCTGTTTAGTTTGCTGTGGTAAGCAAAGTGTTCTGATCGCCAGCTTTACCTGCAAAGCCAGAGGGTGAGGGGTGTGTGTGTGTGTGCGTGATGTGTGTGTGCGTGATGTGTGTGTGTGTGTGTGTGTGTGTGCATTCCCTCTTCGCTGCTCGCCATTCTCTACTGAGGAAATTGTTTACCTGCCCTTGTCGTCGTCCCCCCGCTCCCCACACCCCAGACATTGGGTCATTGTCTGGTCTGCTGCACTCTCATCTCTCACTTCCCCCCCCCTCACACACACACACACACACACACACACACACACAGACACCACACACACACACACACACAGACAACCACACACCACAATGTGAGGAGACAGACAGACAGACACACACAGAGGAGAGCAGGGCTTTATTGTCGAGAATTAAGAGTCATATCTGCACGATCGGACGCCCGAAAAAGGAAATTAAAAAATCTCCTCTGTGATGTCTAGCACCCTTCTTTTTTCCTCGGGAGGGCGGGGGCAGGTTTTCATATTGCAACGGATCTCCTGTAAATCAAACTGTCATTCGATTTTCTTCATAAAGTCCTAGAAACATGTCATGGAAAGTGTGCATTTGGTGACGCCTGACGTCACAGAGACTGATTGATGAGCCGATTCATATCTGGCTAGAGGACACTAGATATGGAGGCAGATAGCATGGGGTTACACTGGAGCACCCATGTCTGTCTGCCTTCCTGTCTCTCTCGGTGTCTGTGTCTGTCTGTCTGCCTTCCTGTCTTTCTCTCTGTGTCTGTCTGCCTGCCTGCCTGTCTGTCCTTGTGTCTTTCTGTCTGCCTCTCTCTGCCTGTCTGTCTGCCTGTCAAACTAGGCTGGACACATCATATGGACATAACCAGCCACTGACCCACTCTCATGTGACATGTCGAGACTGTTGGTTAGGAAAGTATCAGTGTGTGTGTGTATCAGTGTGTGTGTGTGTGTGTATCAGTGTGTGTGTATATCAGTGTGTGTGTGTGTGAGGGGAACCCCCTCCTCTAACGCGAGGCGGTGTTGGTTGCAGAGTGCTCGGCACTGCAGCTGGGCAGGCTGTAATTAGAGCAGTGTGGTTGTGTGTGTTTACTGAAACTACTGTCAGTCTGTCTGTCTAGGAGACTGCGGCCATGTTGCCTGCTCGTGTGTGTGTGTGTGTGTGTGTGTGTGTGTGTGTGTGTGTTAGACAGTAATGGGGAACAGGAGTGAGAAAGAGGAGAACATGGGGACTTCCTCTGATTCACCGCGGCTAGTCTGTTGTCTGACCTCAGCCAGACGACGTGCTCTCACACACACACACACACACACACACACACACACACACACACACACACACACACACACACACAGACACACTGTTCGCAGTCTGTGGCGCTGGTAACGGAACAGGAACAGGGTACCTGTGTTGGGGACTGTACTGAATGTGGGTTTTAGTTCAATTGTTTCAATTTAGTTCAAACTCTCTCTGTCTCTCTCTCTCTCTCTCTGTGTCTCTCTCTCTCTCTCTCTCTCTCTCTCTCTCTCTCTCTCTGTCTCCTCTGTCCAGGTACATTGGGAAGTCTGACTCCATCACCATCAGTGTTTGGAACCACAAGAAGATCCACAAGAAGCAGGGAGCTGGCTTCCTGGGCTGTGTCCGCCTGCTCTCCAACGCCATCAACCGCCTGAAAGACACTGGCTGTGAGTGTGCGTCTGCCTCTCTCTCTCTCTGTGTGTGTGTGTGTGTGTGTGTGTGCGTGTCTGACTCTGTCTAGACAAAGCATGTGTCCCACATACGCACCTGTGTGTGCGTATGTGTCTAAGGACGGTCTCAGTTGACCGTCACCTGTCCAAAAATCGAATGATTCCACCTTGCGTACACACATAGACACACACACGCGGGCGTTCCACTCCTGTGCATCATCTTCAGCAGTCCTATTGCTCAGTGTCTGAGCCCACACACACACACACACACACCCCTCCCTAGGACCTCCCCCTCCTGTAGTCCCACTGACAGTCGATAGCTACACAAAGAGACCGGCACCTCTCTGCCCCCCCACAGCCCCCCCCCACTCCCCAGCTGGGCTCAGGTGCCAGTCTGGCTGGGGTGGGGAGGGGGGGTTACTGAGCTGTTGGCTCCCCAGAGAAAGCGAGCCTGGCAGGGAGAGACAGAGAAACAAGGGGGGGGCACCTGGGACTGGGAGATTTGCCCACGATGGGACTCGCTGTGCCAGGACAAACACACACACACACACACCGACACACACTCTTGTCTGTCATTCCCCTTGGGTTTCCACTTTCTTCGCATGGGGAGACAGTAGACACACACACACACACACACACCAGTGTAGGGAGCCTGGCTAGACGTCTCTCCTGTCTGCCTGCTGTACAACAACCCCTCTCTTCTCCAGTCAGAATGACCTGTATGGGACTGTGACAGTGCCTGTCTGCCTCTCTGTTGGACCTGGCCTGGGGTCAGTCAGTGCTCAGCTACCGCTCACAAGCCTGGCTGTTCTCTGCTTTCCCGTTGGCCCAGCAACCAGGTAGCTAACCGCTACACCCCCCCCACCCCCAGACTAGGGTGCCGGGTTCACACAGAGCGGCTGGGACGAGACACCGGTTCAGGAACATCCTTGTCGTCGGCGTCCCCTCCCCCCACCCCGAGAGATGTTCGAAAATGTAAAACGAAAATGTTTTTCTTTTCTTCTTCCCCGCTTGCAGAACTGTCTGATTTCATTTGAAAAGTGCTTTATCTCCTCCACACACACACACACACACACCTCAGATGAACTACAGCTTAGAACGAGAGGTCAGAATTCTTAAGTGTTCTGACTAGCTCGCTCGGCTCTGGGGGACCGGCGTTAGCTAGCCACGCTATGCGTCGGACACCCATCAGCGTCTAGCTCCGCCCCCCGGCCTTGCTCGCCGTTCAGCGGCCACCTGCCGTGTGTCCGTCCGTCAGGTCGTCCTGTCTGTCTCAGGCCATCACTGCTGACTCTCTCTCTGCTTCTTCTTCCCCTGTATGTGTACCTCTCTCCCTCTCCCTAATAGTCTAGTCGTCTGTGTTCCAGTCAGTCAGCCAGCCCCTCGGGGGTGGTGGGTGTGTGTAAGTGTTTCCTAGAAGTCTGGCAGCGCACACGGAGCCCACTTCCTGCAGCATGGCCGACACCAAGCCCTCCAAGCCGCCCCGTCCTCCTTCCAAAATTGCACACTTCCGCGAGGATCTGTTTCTGTGCGCTCCTAAAGCCTGGAGGTTTGGCCTGCCCGTTCCTGCGTGCCTGTGGGGGGGTGGATGGTACAGGCCTGGGAGGCAGCAGTCCTGTGTGTGTGGATGGTACAGGCCTGGGAGGCAGCAGTCCTGTGTGTGGATGGTACAGGCCTGGGAGGCAGCAGTCCTGTGTGGGGGGGGTGTGGATGGTACAGGCCTGGGAGGCAGCAGTCCTGTGTGGGGGGGGGGTGGATGGTACAGGCCTGGGAGGCAGCAGTCCTGTGTGGGGGGGGTGTGGATGGTACAGGCCTGGGAGGCAGCAGTCCTGTGTGTGGGGGGGGGTGGATGGTACAGGCCTGGGAGGCAGCAGTCCTGTGTGGGGGGGGGTGGATGGTACAGGCCTGGGAGGCAGCAGTCCTGTGTGGGGGTCGCAGTCCCGTAGACACGGTCAGGTTGGCCTGTGGGACACGTACAGGTCCGGGTCGTGCTTCGTAAGACTGTCACGCTGACCCAAACGGCGGCTTTTGTTTCATGGTATTTTAGGTTACATTCCGCCTTTCTTCCCCCCCCTGAAAAGATAACTCCTTTTAAATTCACCTCAGATGTTAGCTGGGGTAGAGTTTCCTCCTCTCCCTCTGGCTCCTCTCTCCCTCTCTCTCTGTCTCTCTCTCTCTCTCTCTTTCTCCCTCTGGCTCTTCTCGCCCTCCCCCCCTCCCTCTCTCTCTGTCTCTCTCTCCCTCTCTCCCCCCCCCCTCTCTCTCACCCTCTCCCTCTCCCTTCCCTACTCCCCCTGTGTCCGTCTCTCCTTTGAGAAAGCTGCTTACTATTCCAGCCATGTAAGCCCCAGACCATCCCTGTTTAGTCTAGACACGTATCCGGAACAGATCCACATTCACTGTCAGCCAGGACAACGGTGAGCCTGCGAAGGGAAGACACACACACACACACACACACACACTCTGCACCCTGCGCTCTTCTCTTCAGCCTCTGGAGACAACACCCGGTTGTTCTCCGGTTCTGGAGGTAGCAGAGACACGCGCACAGTCTTGCTCTCATTCGATGCACCCGTGTACATGTGTGCCCCACACCCCACCACACACACACACACACAACTTCAATTCAACCCAGTGCATCAAGTCCCCCCCAGCGCCGTCTACGACTCAGTTTGAAGTCGCCAAAGGAGCGCATCTCGTCTCATCCGTCAACCCGTTGCACCGCTTGGGTTAGACGACACTGTCCCGTTTCCAGACGAAGACCTGTTTTCTTACGTTCCCCCCCCCCGTGATTCTGTGGTGTTTGTGTGTGTGTGTGTGTGTGTGTGTGTGTGTGGCGTCTTGCATATTCAGAATGTGGCGATGTAAGAGGACATGTTTAACCCTGCTGTGATTTGTTCCGTCGCACAGATCAGAGACTGGACCTCAACAAGCTGGGGCCCAACGACAACGACACTGTGAGAGGCCAGATCGTCGGTGAGTAGAGGCCACACACACACACACACACACACGTGTCTCCAAACGTGTGCTACAGGTGGACACACAGACAAATCAGACAGTCAACAGTCCAATGCAACTTTGTGTGTGTGTGAGTAAACCAGAAACCACACGTCTGTCTGGGTGTTTCGCCACTCGAGGTGGGTCAGCCAGACACAGCCGTGTGTGTGTGTGTGTGTGTCTGTGTGTCTGTGGTGGCTCATCTGGTTTGGTTTCTAACCAAGTGAAACCGACTCCTCTCCCCCCGCCCCCCCCCTTTCACCCGGCCTGTTTGCACAACCCAAAGCTCTGAGTCTGTCTCAATAGGTGTAGACTAGAGGCCCTAGCTCTGAGTCTGTCTCAATAGGTGTAGACTAGAGGCCCTAGCTCTGAGTCTGTCTCAATAGGTGTAGACTAGAGGCCCTAGCTCTGAGTCTGTCTCAATAGGTGTAGACTAGAGGCCCTAGCTCTGAGTCTGTCTCAATAGGTGTAGACTAGAGGCCCTAGCTCTGAGTCTGTCTCAATAGGTGTAGACTAGAGGCCCTAGCTCTGAGGCTGTCTCAATAGGTGTAGACTAGAGGCCCTAGCATGGATTATCTGCCCTGTAGCTCTGTAAACAACCACAACCTGGGGCTGCTGTCTGAACGTTGCAGGGCTGTTGTGTTGTCGTCGTGGTAACGTTGTGTGTTGTGTCTCTCTCCTGTCAGTGAGCCTCCAGTCAAGGGACCGCATCGGGACCGGGGGCCCCGTGGTGGACTGCAGCCGACTGTTTGACAACGACCTGCCTGATGGGTGAGTGAGCTCCGCTGAGAAAGCTTGCGCTCTCTCTCTCTCTCTCTCTCTCTCTCTGTCTCTCTCTCTCCCTGTCTCTCTGTCTCTCTCTCCCTGTCTCTCTGTCTCTCTCTCCCTGGCTGTCTCTCTCCCTGTCTCTCTGTCTCTCTCTCCCTGTCTCTCTGTCTCTCTCTCCCTGGCTCTCTGTCTCTCTGTCTGTCTGTCTGTCTGTCTGTCTGTCTGTCTCTCTGTCTGTCTCTCTCTCTGTCTCTCTCTCTGTTTCTCTGTCTGTTTCTCTGTCTGTCTCTCTCTGCCTTTCTCTCTGTCACTCTTTGTATCTCTATGTCTATCCCTCTCCGTCTGTCTCTTTGTCTCTCTCCTCCCTCCCTCTCTCTCTCTCTGAACACACTTGGTTCTGGGAGACTTGGTAGTAAACCAGGGTGGATCATGTTTCTGACGATGTCTGCTTGTTTAGGCTGGTGGCCCATGTGGGGAGGGCTGTGCAGCTCCGTGCTGGGTTGGTATCCAGGGGTATCGTGTGTTGGTATGGTGTGTGTGTGAAAGCTCACGTAGCGGTTGTCTCTCTCTCTCTCTCTCTCTCTCTCTGTCGTGTCTGTGTGTAAACCAGCTGGGAGGAGAGAAGGACGGCGTCCGGACGGATCCAGTACCTGAACCACATCACACGCACCACGCAATGGGACAGGCCTACAAGGTGAGACCACAACACACACACACACACACACACACACACTGAACCACACTGCCAGATCTGCCCTCGAGGGATACGGTATGAGACCAACACACACACACACACACTCGTTCAACGGCACTAGAACCCAGCCAGCGATGTTGCCCCCCCCACCTTCTCTTACCCCCGTCCGGAACCTTCCTTAATACTCCTCTATCTGTGTGTTCCCCTGCCCTCGGGGAAGAACACACAAGGTTCCTCGCTTTGCCCTGGAAAATAAGTTTCATCCCCTCAGCCAGTTTCTAACTCGCAACACAAACAGTCTGAGGGGTAATGAGTGACTTCCTATCTACTTCCTGAACCCCCCCCCTCCCCCCTCTCCCCCCCCCCACCCCCCCTTCTCCCTCCCTGGTTAACTAGGCTGGCCAGGTTTGGTTTGGCCTCTGTTTCGGTTGGAACAACTGTCGCCTTCCTCTGAGCTGGCTCCATATCAGAGGGGGAGATAGGGGGCCGTACGCAAACAAATAAATTACCCCTGGAGCTGCTTTTCCTACGTGGCCGACAGGAGGGGGTGGGGGGGCGGGGGGCATGCAGGGTGTGTAGGGGGGGGGGAGGGGGGGGGCGCCGTCGTCGTAAGAGATAACCGAGGCGTCAGTGACTCCGAGTCGCTAGACAGAGGAGCGAGCAGACGTCAATGCTACACCCCCCCCCTCCCTCCTTCCTCCCCCTTATACACAATCTTTTTTTTGGGTGGTTGTTGCCGTTTCCCACAATGTCTGCCTCTCTCTCCCTCCCTCCCTCTCCCCCCCCCTTCTCTCTGTCCATTCACCTCTGTCTTTTGACCCCTCGCTGAATGTTTGTCCAACCTCCCCTCCCCCCCCCCGTCCCCCCGTCCCCCCAGGCCAGCGTCGGAGTACTCCAGCCCCGGGCGGCCCCTCAGCTGCGTGGTGGACGAGAACACGCCCGTCATGACCCCCAACGGGGCGGCCAGCGGGCTGCCCAGCGACACGCGCGTCCAGGAGAGGCGCGTGCGCTCCCAGCGCCACCGCAACTACATGAGCCGCACGCACCTGCACACCCCGCCGGACCTGCCCGAGGGCTACGGTACGAGAGGCGCGCGCAAGCCACACACACACACACACTCTCTGGAGAATACACACACGTGCACACACACACACGCTCGCACACTCCGGTGAGCTGAAGAATGCAGTCACAACACGCCGCACCTGACCTACCCCAGGGACACTTGAAGTCCAGTTACTCATTCTCTCAGATACACACACACTCACACACACACATTCCTCAAGACCTGCTGGGCAGCTCCTGAAAGGGCTCAAAGTGTCACATACACACACACACAGCTTGTGTGTATCTGCCCTAAGGCACGGTGAGCAGGGTCATGGGGTACACACACACACTGTTGTTTGAGGTCAAAGGAGTTTGCAGCCTTCTCTTGGTCTGTGTCCACGCAACCAGCTTAGTGATACCAGCAACACAACTTATCATCCTGAGAAGGAGGGAAGGAGGGAGAGAGACCAGGAGAGAGACCAGGGACTTTGCAATGCCCCTGTTGCCACAACCCCGAAACGACTTCTCCCTCCCAGCCCTCCCTCACGTCGCTCTCTTCCCAGAGCACCACATCATGACAGCTGCAATCAGCGCTGGCTGTGTGTATTCAAGGCCCCTGCTCTAGCCTCTCCTCACCCCTCCTCTCCTCACCCTCCTCACCCCTCCTCTCCCCTCCTCTCCCATCCCCTCCTCTCCCCTCCTCTCCTCTCCCATCCCCTCCTCTCCTCCCCTCCTCACCCCTCCTCTCCTCACCCCTCCCCTCCTCTCCTCCCCTCCTCACCCCTCCTCTCCTCTCCCCTCCTCTCCCCTCCCCTCCCCTCCTCTCCTCACCCCTCCTCTCCTCACCCCTCCCCTCCTCTCCTCCCCTCCTCACCCCTCCTCCTCCCCTCCCCTCCTCTCCTCACCCCTCCTCTCCTCACCCCTCCCCTCCTCTCCTCCCCTCCTCACCCCTCCTCTCCTCTCCCCTCCCCTCCTCACCCCCTCCTCTCCCCTCCCCTCCTCTCCTCACCCCTCCTCTCCTCACCCCTCCTCTGCTCGTCTGTGTTTGCAATCACTCTCCCGATGAAAGGGAGAGAGGGAGAGTGGAGTGGAGGCAGGCACGAGAAGAGAGGGCTCCATTATAGGGACACAGAGTTGCACTTGTGTCGGCCTCGGTCGGCCTCGCATTTGCACCTGTTTCAACTTGTTGCACTTGCTACTGTAAGGCCTTCCTTGTAAACACACACACACTTATTTGTCTACCCGGGATAAGCGACGGACGAACTCCGACATGATTCCTGTACGTATTCGAGTCGGGCAGACGAGCGCTCCTCTCCGTCCGATGCCGGCGTCCTAGAACATTCTAGTAAACCGTTCCGTGGGAAACCCAAAGCGCACTGGTAGTGGCTGGCGGTGACGTTACCCCCCCAGTAGTGGGTCCACTCGAGGAGCCCCCTGCCCCGTCTCACACGCCCAGCGAGGCTGCAGAGGAAGCGAGCAGAGAGAGAGAGGGAGTGGCTCGGTGCCCTGAGGTAAGAATGGCTGGCCTGGTGCCGGGTCCCTCCAGAATGCCCACAGACCAGGTGAGTCACTGCCGAGTCACCCAAAGGCGAGGCTTTGACTCTCTTTTTCCCCTCTCTCTCTCTCTCTCTCTCTCTCTCTCTCTCTCTCTCCCCCTGTCTCTCTCTCTCTGTCTCTCTCTCTTTGTCTCTCTCTCTCCCAGTGCTAGCTGGGGTGTGTCTCTCAGGCATACAGACGGAGGGGTTTGAGAGCAGGGTGGGAAATGTGAAACGTGTTGAGTGGAGCCAGTAGTAGGAAGCGGGGGGTCAGCGGTGATGAATGAGCGGGCTAGACACACACACACACACACACACGTTCACTCTCTCAGAGCTGTCGCAGTCGCCGGCCAACGTACACACCCTAATTCACTTCCCTCTGTTTTAACTGACGCCGTCCAGACGCGCGTGCGCGGCTCGCACGCGCACAGTCGGTGTCGCCCGGCTCACGGCTCCGTGTGTCTCTTTGTGTTTTCCAGAGCAGAGAACCACGCAGCAGGGCCAGGTCTACTTCCTCCACACCCAGACCGGGGTCAGCACCTGGCACGACCCCCGGGTGCCCAGGTACGCAGCCCCCCTCCCCCTCTCTCTCTCTCTTCTCTCTTCCACTCGCCCTTCCCCCTCCCCGCCCATATAAGGCCGTCCGGGCGTCTGTCAGCCTAGGCGTCGAGCTCCGGTCTACCCTCCACAGGCTGCTCTGGCTTACCTCCCACACCCACTCCCATTATGCCACAGGCTCTCCATAGCAGAGCTACACTCCAGAGAGAGAGAAAAGGGGAGAGAGAGAGGGAGAGAGAGGGAGTAAAGCATGGAGGAGCCCTATCCCATGACGGTCCTCTGCTTAGCTGTTGAGCAGGTGAAGCCAACCCGTCTGTTAACTCCATCCTGTGGGCTCGCTCAGCCAGGAAGTCTCCCAGTGACTCAGGACGTCGTGATTGGCGGCAGCGGCGCTTCCGGGAGCCGTGCGTCCCCCGTCCGACGCTTCCCAGTCTCAGGGCCTGGGGTTGGGTTTCTCTGGAGAGAAAAGGGGAGAGAGACAGACACAGAGAGAGACAGAGAGACAGAGAGACAGAGAGACAGAGAGACAGAGAGACAGAGAGACAGAGAGACACAGAGAGAGAGAGAATTCTCCAAAGCATTTTCTCAGATGCTTTGAAATCAATCCATCTGAGATTTGTAAAATAAAAGATGTTGGTTAACGTTTTCACGGGGGGTCTGCAGATGGATGAGTGTGTTCCTTAACTGACCTAGAAAACCCCACCAGTGACTCAAACGTGAAGCGCGACCATAGCAACGAGCTGCACTGTAGCCACCCCCAGATTTACAGACTGAAGTTGGGCCAACATATTCATTTGCTCCATTGCATACTGTGCAATTATTCCAACTTTTATTTAGAACTATGTTCCAGTCCCCTAAAGGACATGAGGTCATGTGATCCCCTAGGAGTTTGGACGGGTTTCCACCAACATGTTGTACTGCACACACCCGAGTTGTCTTGGGAACAGGTGCTTAGGATACAAAAACTATATATAATTTTTTTTTGAGGGGGGGGTTGATACATTAGTATGTGAGTGAATTTCACGCATGCGTATGTTTTAATACGCGTCAACCTCCAGCATGAGAGATGTGTTGTGTGAGCGAGCCCGAGGTGCATCGTGGGTAAGTGTTAACGGTTTCCACGGCGTCTCGTCCTGCCCAGGGACCTGAGCAACGTCAACTGCGAGGAGCTGGGCCCGCTGCCGCCCGGCTGGGAGATCCGCAACACGGCCACGGGCCGGGTCTACTTTGTGGACCACAACAACCGAACCACGCAGTTCACCGACCCGCGTCTCTCCGCCAACCTCCACCTGGTGCTCAAGTGAGTCCCATTCACGTTGTCGATTTGATACGTCGTATTTTCTCCAGGTGGGTTATGAAAGCCCTTGCTTTTTAACCACGTCATATAACATTGCTGAATGTGTTCCCGCTGTTTGATGAGCATGTATCGTTTTTTTTGGCCCGGTTTCACCCTCTCGCCATAACTTTTATTTTGTTTTTGTATTTTCTGTTTTCTTCTTCACTCTCACCCCTGTCCTTTTGTTTTCTCTCTTTCTTTCTCTCTTTTTTCTGTCTCTCGCTCTCTCTCTCTCTCTGTCTCTCGCGCTCTCTCTCTCCTTCCCTCCAGCAGCCCCAGTCCTAACGGTTCCCGCGTGGCGATGGAGAGCCAGAACACTAACCTCAGGTAACCCTCTCTCGCACGCACGCACAAACACACACATGCGTGCGCGCACACGCAAACTCGGCACAACATCAAAAGCAGTTGATGGACAGTGACGAAGCCCCTGCACTGCAACCTCAGCAGCATTATGACCCACACACACACACACACACACACACACACACACACACACACACAGGGGCACCAGCACACACCGTCGCAGCAGCCTGAGTGCCCTAGAGAGAAAACGCTGACAGTGATTAGCTTCAGGGAACGTCTGTCTGTCAGGACGCGTGTCTGTCTGTCAACTTTCACGCGTGTCATTCCAGTTCAGCACACGCGCAAACTTGTATGTGATCGTGCTCACACATAACTCTGTCTGCACACTGCCTCAGCTGAACCTCAGGTAATGGCATGCTGTGAGAGTGGCCTGTGTGTTCGGTCTGGCCTAGCGCAGCCCCCTCTGAGGAACAGCTAATGGGTATCAGATGCTAGCTAGCCTAGCGTTAGCCCGCTAGCTAGCAGAAGAATGCGGCCTATTCAGACGGCCGTTAAACCTAGCTCTCCCCAGCCTAGCGTGCTAGCGTGCTAGCCGGTGAATGTGCGCTCTGGTATGCGTCGCCCCCCCCCCTCCCCTTCCCTCAAGCAGCTGTTCAAACACCAGCCCCCCTCTCCTCCCCGCTGGAACAGTCCAGTTACCACGGTATTACCCACGCTGCTTTGCACATGAAAGGCATGAAACACATGAAAGGTGGACGAGGAGCAGGTGAAGCGCTGTTTTTCTGGTGAACCCGGGCGAGGAAGGAGTCCTGGCCGACAGAACCCGAGACGTCCAGACAGAGCTCGGGTTTCTCTCCTCGACTCTGAGAATGTGAAATCCCCTCCTCTCTCTCTTTTCAATAAAGATTCTTGTTGAAAAGCTCTTGCAATAACAGCGGCTGGCACGATAGGCGTGTTTGTGAAATCAACATCTGGTCATCTGGACAAATAGCATCCATGTGTGTGTTGGGGTGTGTTGTGATGTGTGTGTTAGAATGGCCTCTGGTCATGTTCCTCAGCTGAACATTGTTGCTGGGTGAGTTAGCATCGTTAGCGGATAGTCGTCAACAAGTCCTAAGAAAGCTGCGCTTGTGGACTATAAATCACCTCTCTTAAACTAAAAGGAGAATGAAAACAATATGGTTTGTTGGATCTACAACATCCCTGTCTCCACTAGTCAGTGCAAAAGCTTGTCGTATTGCAGATTTTATTAACTACTTACTAACCGAGAGTGAGGTCATGCCGGGAAATATCAAACGAGACTTGAACGTATCGACCGAGCGATAGCGAGGTTGATACGGCAAAGTCGAGGTTTGATATTTCCCGGCATGACCGAACGGTCGAGGTTAGTAAGTTGTTTATTATATGGCATTTTTAGCTCTTTTCATTTTGTAAATTGTAGGCTAATTGTAGCTAGCTAGGCTAGCTCTCAAGTCTTCTCACGGTGTGTTTCAGGTGTTGTCTAGCAACCAATTACTTTTGATAGAAAGCGGACAGTACGGTTCTGCTAAAATGGCTTTAATTCCAACACAAATAACGATTATTTTAGAAAGTTAACAATTTCTTCGTCGCTGTTGATGTCTTCAGTATCGTCTGGACTCAGTTGACTTCGATATCGCTAATTTTGAAGATGACGTCAGAGGAGGGCAATAACAATACTTATTGGACCGCTGGTCAATACGGGTTTGGCATGACTACCCATTAGCCAATCAGAAGGCTCGTACTGTCGTTGCCATATAATAATATGATATATTATAGGTGTTCGTCTAACTGCACTTGACCCCGGTTCAAGTAAACCACCTGTACACAGCACACAGGCGTGTTGAAGCTAATCAAAGATGGACGCCTGCCCAGAACCCATAGGGGATCCAGCCCCGAAGCCAGTCCATAATAACACGCTTCATTTGAACAATACTGCAGCATTCCCTTCTTCTCGGTGCAACAACTTCGGCGGAAAAAAACACGATTCCTCGTGGGTTTCGTTGTTCTGGCAGACGCACAGACGGTTTTATGGAAGTGCGTTTACAGGCGAGTCGGCTGAACACGGGACATATTGTTTGATTGTTTACGTGTTCTCAGCCGGAACCATAAACAATCGTCATTGACTGACAGTGAGTAAACAGGCAGATGAAGGCCAGATGGGGCCGAGTGAACGACCTGACGGAGACGCGCTCGCTCACGATGACACGTTGTGGCCCCTCTGACCTTACATCGAGGAGACGTCTAAGGTTTGTGTGTGTGTGTGCGTGTACACACACTAGCGCCCCGTGCGCTCCTAAACGTTTGGCGCGCGACAGAAACACATGTTCGTCCGTGTTCTGACGAAGCCCGTCCACAAGTGGAGTCCCGATCTGCGAGAGCCTGGCCCAGCCTTGGGGTGTCCCCCGGCTCCAGTAACGGCCCCGGGGGGCCAGCTCCTCCGGCCCGGCCCAGACCCGAGAGCTCCGGACGGGGATGGAAAACCCATCAGCCTCCCCTGCTGGCCGTGGCCCCGGCACATCTGTCTTTTATCAGGCCCCAGGATTTCAGAATATTTCACCCGACACCCCGGGCTCACAACACAACGCCTGATAAATGGGTTTCGCCGCTCCCCTCAGGGCCCGTTTGGGTTCGTGTCGAGAGAGGGGGGAGAGAGAGAGTGTACATGCTGATGGTGACTACCTCTGTATTAGCCACGGTTTGGGGGACGGGGGTGGGTCACGTCTAGGAGGGTCTGTTGAGTTGCAGTGCTCGACTGTTGGGCCGCCGTGTCTGAACCACACTGGTGTTTGAAGAAATCAATTAGGGCCCCTACGGATCACAGGCAGGGGGATGGATCACTTTTAGACAAGCCCCTTTTTTTTATAGGTTTATAAGTACCAGCTTCACACCAGCGGACGTGGAAAGAAGTCTTAGGAGGAAAGAATGCAAACCAGACTGAGGGAGAAGGAAAGAGAGATTTAGGGAAGGAGGGGAGGGAGGAGAGGAATGCGAGATTTACGTCCCAGAGTTAAGTCTGCGGCTCTGCGTCGAGGTGTCTCTCCACCCCCTGCTCCCTCTTCTGCATCCTGGACTCGCTCTTGTCTTTCTCCTCCTCCTCCTTGTTCTCGTGGCGGTGTTGTTGCCCTGTTTCTTGGGGTCGCTCTCGCTCTCTCTCTCTCTCTGGTGTTTCTCTCTGTCTCTCCACCTCACCGAGTCTAGTCGCCGGGAAATTAAGAAATTGAGGGAATCTGTAAGGGCGGTAGAAAGAGTAGAAAAAGAGTGAGAGAGGGAGAAGAGAGAGAGAGGTGTGTGTGTGTGTGTTTGGGGTGGGGTCGTGTGCGATAAAGAGGGGGGGTGCGAAAGGTGAGGTCAATAAGCAAAGAAATACTTTCCTGAGAGCAGGAGGGACAGTGCGAAAGCATGGAACACTATAGCACATACCTCTCCAGCCCAGACGGTTGGTGGTGGTCTGGGTGTGGGAGGAGAGGGAGAGCAAAGGCTGAGCGGAAAACACATTGAGGGGAGAGGGAAAGAGGAGGGGGGGGGTTGCGAGAGGAGAGGAAAGCCGGGGCAGACTCCACCACCACATCTACCTGTTGTCTCGTCGACTCAGCAAGGCCGGGGTTTATATTTGAGCAGCGGCAGCGCTCCCAGACAGAGACGAGGACCTTGAGCTGTCAAGAGGGTCAGACGCATCGTCCACAACCCTGCGGTTCACCCTTCTCAACCACGCTGGCAGCTCCGGGCCCTCCCTCCCTGCCCTCCCTCCCTCTCCCCCCTGCCCTCCCTTCCTCCACCCCTGCCCTCCCTTCCTCTCCCCCTGCCCTCCCTTCCTCCACCCCCTGCCCTCCCTTCCTACTTCCATCCCTTCCTCCCCCTCCATGTGACAAACGTACGATTCCGCTGCTGTGCTACGCTGTTTGTTCAAAGGGGTTTTTGGGGGGCGAGGTTTATATTTGGCGGGAATCTTCAGGTGTTCGTGTCCCCTCGGGGACATGGGTGTTTCTGTGCGTCAGGGACATGGGTGTTTCTGTCCCTCGGGGACATGGGTGTTTCTGTCCCTCGGGGACATGGGTGTTTCTGTCCCTCGGGGACATGGGTGTTTCTGTAGCTTCAGGGACATGGGTGTTTCTGTCCCTCGGGGACATGGGTGTTTCTGTGCGTCAGGGACATGGGTGTTTCTGTCCCTCGGGGACATGGGTGTTTCTGTCCCTCGGGGACATGGGTGTTTCTGTAGCTTCAGGGACATGGGTGTTTCTGTCCCTCGGGGACATGGGTGTTTCTGTCCCTCGGGGACATGGGTGTTTCTGTAGCGTTGTGTCACTGTTTGGCTTTGCTATTTTAAGTCCACCGTGGCAACGAAAAGAAAGAAAATAGGTACGTGATGTATGTATCGCCCACCAGAGAGTCTAGTAGTAGGGATGGAAGTGAACCAATGATGATAAACGGATCAGGAGGGATAAATCCCCTTTTACAAGCCTGTCTGCGCACGTTTGCAGTCAGGGTTACGGTCGGCCTGCCCTATAGTTTATTAGTGCCATCACATCCATGTTCCAGGCGTCTGCGTCCAGTCTCTGTAGCGTAAACATCTGTCCGTGTCGCTGTGCAGAAGGCGTTATATTGTCAGGGCCTGTGTGTGAGGGCGCCTTGTGAGAGACTGTGGGAGACAGTGCAGCAGGCCACAGCCTAGTGAAAGCTGCCTTTGTTGTGTGTGTGTGTGTGTGTGTCTGTGTGTGTGCATGGATGGAGCGCCTGGCTCTGGCCATCTCCTCCTTCCTCACCCACGGTTTGTCTCTCCCCAGGATCGTCTCCGCTCCTTTTTCCGGGCGGTGACGGGCGGGGGTTTGATTGACAGGTGGTGGTTAGACGGGGCGGTTGAGCACACCGCAGAAAATCACACACACGCCACTGTAGGTTCCATACACCTGCTTCCGTACACACAAGCTTGGAAAACACACACTCCTGCTTGTGGGGAATCGGCAGCCTGCACCCCCCCGCTCCCTGCTGTTCACACTAAGTGCAAAAGGCCAGGGCGCCAGGCGGATACTCCCTAACCCGGCCGCCCATAAAGGGGCTTTTGATTCCCGGTGCCGAGGGAGACCTGGTGTGGCCTCCGTCCCACCAAGCACCCGGTACCAGCTGTGTGAGAAGCCCTCCTGGTACCAGCTCTGTGAGAAGCCCTCCTGGTACCAGCTCTGTGAGAAGCCCTCCTGGTACCAGCTGTGTGAGAAGCCCTCCTGGTACCAGCTGTGTGAGAAGCCCTTCTGGTACCAGCTCTGTGAGAAGCCCTTCTGGTACCAGCTGTGTGAGAAGCCCTCCTGGTAACAGCTGTGTGAGAAGCCCTCCTGGTACCAGCTCTGTGAGAAGCCCTCCTGGTACCAGCTGTGTGAGAAGCCCTCCTGGTACCAGCTGTGTGAGAAGCCCTTCTGGTACCAGCTCTGTGAGAAGCCCTTCTGGTACCAGCTGTGTGAGAAGCCCTCCTGGTAACAGCTGTGTGAGAAGCCCTCCTGGTACCAGCTCTGTGAGAAGCCCTCCTGGTACCAGCTGTGTGAGAAGCCCTCCTGGTAACAGCTGTGTGAGAAGCCCTCCTGGTACCAGCTCTGTGAGAAGCCCTCCTGGTACCAGCTGTGTGAGAAGCCCTCCTGGTACCAGCTGTGTGAGAAGCCCTCCTGGTACCAGCTGTGTGAGAAGCCCTCCTGGTACCAGCTGTGTGAGAAGCCCTCCTGGTACCAGCTGTGTGAGAAGCCCTCCTGGTACCAGCTCTGTGAGAAGCCCTCCTGGTACCAGCTGTGTGAGAAGCCCTCCTGGTACCAGCTGTGTGAGAAGCCCTCCTGGTACCAGCTCTGTGAGAAGCCCTCCTGGTACCAGCTGTGTGAGAAGCCCTCCTGGTACCAGCTCTGTGAGAAGCCCCCCTGGTACCAGCTGTGTGAGAAGCCCCCCTGGTACCAGCTCTGTGAAAAGCCCTCCTGGTACCAGCTCTGTGAAAAGCCCTCCTGGTACCAGCTCTGTGAGAAGCCCCCCTGGTACCAGCTGTGTGAGAAGCCCTCCTGGTACCAGCTCTGTGAGAAGCCCTCCTGGTACCAGCTGAGTGAGAAGCCCTCCTGGTACCAGCTGTGTGAGAAGCTCCCCCGCCATGGCCGCCTCAGCCCCATCGCCTCCCATGAGGTTCAGAGGATCTCGTCCTGGTCAGGTTTCTGCTGTGTTATCCCTCAGCTTTTCCCCCCCCCTGTCTTTCGTGATTTATTCAACATCTTTTGCCCTTTTTTTCATACCTTTAGAATAATCATAATAAAATCCTGCACTCCTATGTTGAATCTGAAAGTTTGTCTTTCTCCCCGACGGTCGTATTTCATCAAAAGCCGTCACAAAAAAAGGAACCCTTAGCTCGAGTGTGTGTGTGTGTGTGTGTCTGTCTGTCTGTCCTCCGCGCCAGAGCACTGATTTTGGACGCGCCACGCTTGTATTTCTATATTTACAAGTGAAATATGCCGAGGTCGTCCTATTTAGAAACCAGAGACGGCGAAAAATGTCGAAACGTATTTTTAATTACACCGTGCCGCTACGAAGACGAGGGAAAAAAGCCTCCGCTCAAATCATGCTTTATTATATGGTTCAAGCGCTTCCCAGCCAAGAGAAACTCATTCCATTTTGTTTAAGGGCCCCCCTCCTTTTCTCCTTTTTTCCCCTCTTTCCTAAAGTGGTTGTGGGCCCTGTACGGCTGGAGTCTTAGCCTCTCTTTGACATGGCAGGGGCCTCAACGCCTGCCAATAAAATAAATACCAGCTGACTTGATTATACAGGGATCTACCGTCGAAACACTGGACCCGTTTAGCTTGGAAACCCAAATATAACACGCTTTTTCACCCCCGAAAGAGGGCGAAGAAGTGTGTGCGGTGGGAGTGTGTGTGTGCTCGTGCTTCTTCAGGGGTGTGTGTGTGTGGGGGTGCAAGCACAGACGTGTGTGTGTGTGTGGGTGTGTCAGCCACCGACTCTAACTTGGAGACACTCTGTTCCACAGTGACCCTGTGTCTAACAGGACACTGGCCTCCACCTCCTAAGGGCCTCGCTGTTGTGTGGCCATCCCAGGTGTCCTCTACCGTGTAGGGGCGGGGGGGGGGATAGGCAGTAGCTTGTACCAGCAGCCCTCGCGTCGAGCAGAGATGATGAACGATGTTTGTACGGGGCCCACCCAGGCGCGCCACGCTGCGGGCACACGGGGCACACGCCTGACTGGCAAGAGGCGGGACGGCGTTGCCGGCGGCGGCGGCGGGCGGCGATGGCCACGCCAGCTTGAGGTCGGTTGGTTATTTGGCCATGTGGCGGGCGCGGCGGGGCCAGGTTGGTCACGGCGTTGGAGGCGTGTGTGTGTGTGTGTGTGTCTACGTCGTGCCAGGATAGACAGAGGAAGGAGTCGAGGGTGAAGAGGTAGGAGCAGAGGGCGTGCGAGAGAGAGGGAGCCAGGGAGGAGGGGATGGAAGGAGTGAAGGGAGGCTCGGAGGAGGGAGAGGTGTGGCCAGGAGAGAGGGGGGGGAGACCGCAGCCCCTCGTTCACGCCAGGGAGGTGTTAGCCCCAGGCGCCGGCCACACTCCTCACACCCCCCCCCCTCTCCTTTCTGTGCCTTTCTTCCCCCCCCCCACTCACTCCCGTTCTTGCTTTCTTTCCCCCGTTCTCTCAGCCTGTCTCCCCCCCCTAGCCCAGTGGTAATACCACCTTGACGCCCAGTCAAAGTCCCGGGCTATCCAGGGTCTGGTTCACATTGACTCTGGGCCTTGGGCCTGTTTGTTTAGGGAGGAGGAGGAGAGCGAGGAGAAGAGGGGATGGGTTGAAGGGGGATTTTTCGAGAGCCCCGTGGTTAAAGGCTATTTGAGAGGAGGTCCCTCCCCCGCACACTTTCATGTGAAGATCCCAGGAACCCTCGCGTCTCCCTCCCTCGCCGTGTGAGCGTGCTCGCAGGGCTCTCTCGCACACCCCTCTCCCTCTCTTTGACTTCTTCCTCGGTTGTCGTTCACCCCCAAGTATCCGCCTCGCCGATTCCTCCCGGTGCCTGGTCCCACCCTCGGCCCAAAAACGGCGGCACCAAAACCAAACACGGCGGCCCGCAAACACCCAAAGCGCACAAGACGACGCTCCAAAATCGGTTAACCTCCTCTCTCTCCCTCCCCCCCCCTCTCCTCTGTCCTCCACCAGCCGCACCCCCCCAGGTGAAGGAGCAGCAGCAGGCCCAGCCGCCCCCGCCGCCCCCGCAGGCCCTGTCCCCGGCACAGCTCCCGGAGGAGGCCGAGTGTCTGACGGTGCCCAAGTACAAGAGGGACCTGGTGCAGAAGCTGAAGATCCTGCGCCAGGAGCTGTCGCAGCAGCAGCCGCAGGCGGGCCACTGCCGCATCGAGGTCTGCCGGGAGGAGATCTTCGAGGTAACGGGGTGGTGGGGGGGTTGTGGGGGGGGTGGGGGGGGTCTGCTTAGGCACTGTGTTTGGTTTACCTTCTGGGAATGCCGGCGTTAGGGCCGAAAGTACTCGGCTCTCGAATGAGTCGACGCACGCGGTCGCTCTGACGTGCGGGGGGGTGGGGGGGAGGGGGGGAGGGTTAGGACATGGAGGAACTAGTAGATCGTCGGGGGAAACGACAGCGCGAGTTGAGATGACGTGTTGAAAGAGCGAGGGGTAAGCTTCGAAACGGGTGACTACGACACGTGCACAGAAACGGACCCGTGCGCGCGCACACACACACACACACACACACACACACACACAGACATAGACACTATCAGAAGCACACGCACAACATGGAAACCGTGCGCCCCCCTTAAACATTGCAGACAGAAAACCCAAAACGTGCTGCAGAAAAGATGCAGCCACGCAGCCAAAACACTCACCGCCCATATACTCTGGTTACTGGCATATTTTCACTGCTTAACAGCCCTGCCCCGACTCCAGCCCCAGGCCAGCACCACTCCACTACCCAGAACCACTTTACAGGTTCGCAGTAAAAACAGGCCCGAAAAAGGACCCTCAAAACACCACATTACTCCCCTCTCTTTTTCCCCCCTCTCCGTCTCTCTCTCTCTCTCTCTCTCTCTCTTCTAGTCTCTCCCTTGCAATCATCTGTTCTTCCAAAGCAAGGCATTCTTTCTGCATGATTTCAGCAGTTAAAAAGAGGGGGGAGAGGGAGGAGGGAGGGGGGGAGGAGGGGAGAGGGAGGAGAGGGAAGGGGAGGGGCGAGGGAGGAGGGAAGGGGAGGGTGGGAGGAGGAGAGCCAGGGAGCAGCAGTGGCAGGTTTCACAGGCCAGACATAACTTCATAACTCGAGCGGTACAAAGTTGAGCAACGAGAGAAATATGACTTCATCCTCCTCGCGATGTCACAGCTGTGGAGTGGAAGGGGGGGGTGGGGGGTGGGGGGGTGTGCGGACCGACGGGCGCAAATTCTGGGTTTTTGTGTGTGTGTGGGGGGGGGGTTAACTCAGAGACCAGTGGCAAGGGCTTGCCACCCAACCTAACGCTGACGACCCCGAACATCCAGCAAAGAACCTTCGTCTTCTCTCTCTCCCTTAGCCATCCTCGCCCTCCATTTTCCTCTCTGCGCCTCTGCTCCCTCCTTCTCTCTTTCCTCCTCCTCTCTCCTTTTTTCTCTCCTCTACCTTTCTCCTCGCCTTCCCTCTTCTCC
>CAEFZP010000858.1:430000-465928 GCA_903064625.1 Mallotus villosus
TTATTTTTAGTGCTAATGGTAAAAGACAAGTAAGAACTGTTTGAGTTGGGTTGACTTGGCATTCGTTTTGTTGTCGTGTGTGATCGTCTAAGTCCAGCCTGCAGTGATTGTTAGCGTAGCCAGTCTCTGCTTGCTCTGGTCAGAGAGAGAGAACTGATTAGTGCAGACAAGCTACACCCATCACCAACTAGCCATATCTTGCCCATGGTAGCCACTCTAACCTCAACCATCCCCTTGATCCTTCCCATTTGCATGAATGCCCACACACACACACACACACACACACACAACATATTTACACCTCAAACACACACGGGTAGAATGGAAGATGGTCGCCTCTCACAGACGTAAAAACTGCTTTGTCATTTCTGTTCCAGCAAGCAGAGAGACGGTGAAGTTAGAACTGATGCCCGCCGTTAGTACGTAGCCCTTTTAATCTTATCGGTGTCATCGAACATCCTTCCCCATCCAAAAGCTCTGGAGTGGCCTGTCGTTTTGTGGCTTTTCGACGTGAAACCGAGTTGAGCTGAAACGGGGGGTGGGAGGGTGTTGTGAGGGGGAGCCGACTGATATGAAGGCAAACGACCGCCTGACTCGTCCACCATCATCCACCTGCGTGTGTGTGTGTGTGTGCGCGCGCACGTGAGAGAGCGGGAACGACGGGGCGTGCGGGAGCAGGAAGACTCGCAAGAGCAAGATGGAATTCCGTCTGGGAAAAAACGATATGGTCTGATCGTCCGGTAACGAAGCGCACTCCTGTTGCTAGGTGACGTGGTATTCACTTTGTGCTAGAGCGTTAACTGCCACCGCCGCCGCCCAAGGCCTTTATACCTGGGCTGAATCTCAATAGTTTGGATGCCCCCCCCCCTCCCCTCCCCTTTCAGGAAGCAGACACCATTTTGACTTCTCCTTTTGTCGAGTGCAGACGAAGCTGAGGGGGCTAGTGGAGGAAGTGAGGTCACAGCGTGGAGACTCGCCCCATAAGCGGCGCCCAGGGGCCCAGGTTCAAGGTAGAGCGCTTCGAAGCCATTTCACAGGAGCATGTCTGCATTTCACAAGGTGACTGACACCCACCTTCAAAGGGGGGAAGGGGAGGGGGGGGGAGACTGTTTTCTTCTTCTCCTTCTTCTCTCTCCAGAGCACTTTATTAACTCCAATGGCGAGCGACAGGAAGTGCTTTCTTCACATTTAGAAAAAAAAAGAGACATATACCTTGTTTTATTCCAACCATTAACAGTGGAAATATACAGGAAAGACGAAAAGTATATATATATATATACACCTGTAATTATGAGTATATACATGTACAAATATATACTTATTTTGTATATGGCTTTGTCCCGTCTGTTTGATGACGCGCCAGCATGTGGGGTGTCCCCGACCTCTCTGCGTTCTCAGGTGACGTCAACGCCCCGTCTTTGACCTTAGCGAGGGAGAGGGGGGGGGAACAGACACGAGCTCCTGTCGAGAGAGTACAACCTGTGACCCTCTCCTTGAGGGAGAGCCGAGGGCGTGACCTTTAACCTTTGACCCCTCCCCACCACCCCGACCCCAGGCTGGGACCATTGCTCTCCAACCCCGAGCCTCCACCCCCAGCCCTGCATGAATGGACTTCTAAAGTGTGTATTTATTTGCAATTATTTGTCCCAACAAGCGAAATGTGTGTTGACATGCGAAGATTCTGGTGAATGTTTTTTTCCTTTTTATAAATATATATATATATACATACATATATATATATATATAATATGCTGCCTGTCAAATAGCAATCGACTACGACCATGGACTGTTTTCTTACTGAAAGTTCTCACACACACACGGACCCATCTCTCTCTCTTTCCAGAGTGTTCTGTTTGTTTTACGGTGAAGCCAGAGCTTCCCCAGAGAGAATATTGAAGTATCCTAAACGGTGCTTTTTGTACAGCACAGACTATTGGTCACGAGCGACTCATGACACATTTGACCTTTTCACCTGACAGGAACACAGAATAAAAATGCATTAAACTAGACCTTTTGTTTTGTTTTGGCACACGCAGACTTTAGATTTGCGAGTTATAATCAGAAACTTCCTTCTATTTACCAAATAGTTAATGGACTGATTGACTTTTTTGTGTAGATATCCAGTATACACACACACACACACGTGTTATATGTACACTTTAACATGTCCAGTGCACACACGGTTTCCTCTTGTGCTCTGTGCGTGTAACATGGTGGACTTCTGTGGAGATGATGGACCTGGTGTGTCTGGATGGACCAGGTGTGTCTGGATGGACCAGGTGTGTCTGGATGGACCAGGTGTGTCTGGATGGACCTGGTGTGTCTGGATGGACCAGGTGTGTCTGGATGGACCAGGTGTGTCTGGATGGACCAGGTGTGTCTGGATGGACCAGGTGTGTCTGGATGGACCAGGTGTGTCTGGATGGACCAGGTGTGTCTGGATGGAAGAGGGGACAGCATGGACTGGGTTGTAGCCGGTTGCTTTGTAGCATGTTCCACTCACTGAGCGCTACTTCTACCTGTAGCTAACCGATCAGTGCGACTTCGGGGCCCGAGATGTACTCCCTTCTCCGCGCGTGTATGTAAGTAAACGTTTTCCGTGCGTGTGTAAATGAGTTGTGATTAAATTGGCAAAAAAGCTGTCTTAAAAATACATTAAAAAATACTTAAACATTTTACAAAAAGCCCCCCAAAACGTTTTATTTCCACATTTTTATTTCCAGTCTGTTTTTGTATTTATTATTACAGTGTGTGTGTTTAGTTTTCACACCATCTGCTCTGTGAGCTTTAACTGACACCTGTAAATAAGACAAATAAAAAGCGGAATATTAATGACAAAAAAAAACAAAAAAAACTCTTGTACCCTCTTGCAGAAAATGAGAGCAATAAACGATGCTGTTTGGAACTCACAGCATCATGTTTCATAAAAACATCAGTGTCACCGTGTCTCCTTTGTACCTGCCTCAACACCTGCGTCTGATCACCGAGCCACAGTGGGCGATGCTCGCACGCCCACGGAGCTACGGATTGGCTCAGGGTCACTAGTACAACACGGACGGGACGTTATCACAGGGTCACATGACGTTATCACAGGGTCACATGACGTTATACCCAAAACACAGGAAAGGCAGAAGGTGCAAATAACATTGTTGCACCTATGTAATCGTGTTGTCATGATGTCGTGTTCCTACATCACCCAGCCCTGTTCTCTGGCTACACTGATGTGCTCGTTAGTACAATCACCATGGATGTGTGGGGGGGGGGATAGACAGGGATGTTAACATCTAATTGGGATTAACAGCATCAGATAATCACAACAGGTGCAGCCAATTACCATAAAAAACTCACAACAATACAATCAAATAAATAAGCCACCTGACATGTTTTTTAAAAAGCTAGGGAAGACATTCAGCTTTGATTTAAAGGGAAAACTGTGGAATTAATCATCTCGTCCTGGTCCGACGTTCAACACAATCATTCTCGCTATTAGTGTCGCATCCCCGATTTCAGGATGGTCCCATTTTGGCGGAGGAAGTACCAGATATTTTCTAACTCGCAACAGCACACCAAAAACACACAGTGAAGAAGTCATTCTTTTAAAAACGTTTAAATAATCAAGTATCTAAAACAATGGAAGATGGACTTGGTCCAAGAGTACTGAGTTTGGGTTTTTTAGCAGCCAAGTTAAATGGAGTTATACGTAGTTAACCGCTGAGGTCAGTGTAAACAGCTGGTGCTGTACTGGAAGGACGCCATCCGCACACGACCCCGTAACCTCTTGACCTCCAGGTCGCGGAAGTAGTCCTCGTCATCGTTCTGGATGATGATCTTCTGCAGCTCGCCGATCTCCCGCTCCATCTTGGAACGCAGCTCTCTCTTCATCTTCTGCAGAGCCTGAAGGAGGACGGACACACACGCGCAGTGAGAACAAACGGATTCTATTGGATCAGAGCCGTTTGTTTCGAGAGAAAGGCCGGGTAATGAGTCAAGCTGATGGTCGCCTTCAGGGATATTTACCTTCTCCTGCGCCTTCTTCCTCACTTGGATCTCCTGCCGTTCTTGAGCGAGAGTTTCCGCCAGCAACGAAAACTGAAACATAAATGTTTTAAAGTCAAGTGTTGCCCTCACCTGCCTCACCTGCCTGTGTGTGTACACAGTATGTGTGTGTCCATCCTACCTGGTCCTTGTAGTAGTTCTCCATAGACTGGATCTGGTCCCGGTGGCGTCTGTGGTGCTCCAGGCGTTGCTCCTTGGCGTAGGCCCTCTCCTCCCTGAGGCGAGCCTTCTGCAGGTCCAGCCCCTCCTCAAACACCTGCTTGAACATCTGGACCACACAACCACAACCACACTGACCGTCACGCAAACCTTCACACACCACCAGGACCGGTGGAGAACGTCACCCACCCCTCGACCCCCCCGGCGTGGCGGGCGTCTCACCCGCTCCTCCTTGGTGCGGGCCCTCATCATGCGGGCGCGGTGCTGGACGTGGTAGTCGTGGTGGTACTTCTTGGCGCGGGCGATCTGCTGCCTCTGGTCTCTCAGCTGGCTGCGGGCCGACTTCTGCTGCTGAATCCGCTCCTTGAAGTCCCTCTGGAGACGGGAGGAGCACAGGCTAAGCGTGTGTGTGTGTGTGTGTGGGGGGGGGACTTTAGTGTGTGAAAGAAGAGAGGTAGCGTAGACGGTGAAAGAGGGGAATTTGAGGAAGTCGGGGACTTGGTGTATTGATTCACATTTTAAATATAGATTTTGTAGTTGTTGTCATTTACCAGGCGTCGGTTGTGCTCCTGCTCCTTGTGGATGATCTCCACCAGCAGGTCGTGTCTCCTCTGCGCCTCCTCCACCTGGGGGGAACCACACCAGCCCAACACCATGAGTATGCCTCCTTCACCTCCACACACACCTTAAAGCCCAGCTGCATCACCATCTTACCGGAGAACGCAGAGTATAAATGTACCACTCAAAGTGTGTGTGTGTGTGTGTCGTATATTCACACACACAGTTAAAAGAAGTCTACAAACTCCCTAGTTTTATGTCATTCATTCAAAATCTTCAAAACGACCCTCAGTCAAAAAAAATTTTCCTGCTTGTGTTCCGTTCCCAGTGTGGGTGAGAGAGTGGCGCCCCCTACCTGGCTGGTGAGTTTACTGCGGGGCGCCCTGGGGGCCTCGGCCAGGGAGGAGTGCAGGCGCTCCACCTGGCCCAGCTGCTGCTCCCACATGTGGCCCAGGGCGTGGGGGGAGAGGTGCAGGTGGGGCAGCTCCTCCAGGAGCTGGGGCAGGAGGTCGTTGTCCTTCACCTTCACTGGGGTGGAGGGAGGGGAGGAAGAGGAAGAGGAGTGTTTAGCTGCTTTGTTGACGTAGCACAGGGTTAAAACGTTAGCTTTTCGTTTTCAAAATATACAAAGTCGATTTCTGTATCCCTGTTTTCTGGTATTTCAGAAGGTGGGGTAAGGGGGGTGGGGTGAGGGTCTTACTTGGAGCAGCTCTTCTCATGTTCTCCTGACGCCTGCGGCCAGGAGTGAGGTTTGACCGCGTCCGTGGCGAGCACTGTTGAGGCGTCGTCCGTCTGGCTGGTTTGGGGGTCCGGGGGACGTCCCTCAGTATGGCCTCCCTGTACTCCCGCTCCTAGACACACAAACACACACGCTAGTTTGAAGACCAGCATGGGAATTAGTTTGATGTTTCCATGTTCATCCTAGCTTGACTTGTTTGGGGTCTCAAATGGCCTACTCATTCTACTGGCCCAGAACACTGACTTCGGATCACTGCCATGCAACGTCAGAGGACTTCAGTGTGCATGAGCCCAACATGCCTCCGTCCCACAGTCAGACCTCTAAAGAGACGGCTATCCTGTCACATGGTACAGTGTCTCACCGCTTCCTGTCACATGGTACAGTGTCTCACCGCTTCCTGTCACATGGTACAGTGTCTCACCGCTATCCTGTCATGGTACAGTGTCTCACCACTTCCTGTCACATGGTACAGTGTCTCACGGCTTCCTGTCACATGGTACAGTGTCTCACCGCTTCCTGTCACATGGTACAGTGTCTCACGGCTTCCTGTCACATGGTACAGTGTCTCACCGCTTCCTGTCACATGGTACAGTGTCTCACCGCTTCCTGTCACATGGTACAGTGTCTCACCGCTTCCTGTCACATGGTACAGTGTCTCACGGCTTCCTGTCACATGGTACAGTGTCTCACCGCTTCCTGCGCCCTCAGCCTCTCCTTGGTGATGTTGAGGCGTTCCCTCTCCTCGTACCGCTTCAGCTCCTCCTCATACGCCTTCTCCACCAGCTGAGGGAAGAGAAAGGGAAGTGTGGTGGGATATGTCATGAGAGAGCGTGTGTCTCATGCAGAACACTGAGACTGGACCCCCCGTGTGTTCCCAGGACCTGTGTGGCTCCAGCGTGGGCACCGGGGCTCACCTGGGTGTGCGTGTCCTGGCTCTGCCTCTGCCGGAGCTCTCGCCGGCGGGAGCGAGCGGCGGGCGTGCGTCTCCGCGCGCTGGAGCTCTCCGTCTCCCTGGCGACGCCCTCGAGCTGACCCTGCAGGGAGCGCCGGCACCGAGGAGGGGAGGGGGACAGGGAGCGCGTGCGGGGGGCCGGGGGGGCGCGGCGAGCGCCTGGGAGGGAACGGGTTGGAGAGAAGGGGGTCGGGGTGAGGACGCTGGCTGACGGCTGTGGTTGTGTGTGAGGATGAGTCTGTGGTCGAGTGGTGTGTGTGTGTGTGTACCTTTGGCTCTCTGCGGGTCTCTCCTGCGACACTCCATGACACTGTCGCTGTGGTGAGACTCCTCGTCCTCCTCTCTGACCTCACCCGACTCTCCACTCTCACCCAGGGCTCTCTTCAACATCTGGACACACACACACAGGAAACAATCCTTATGTGATGGATAGAACACCCACGGAAAACACCGTACTAATGGCCCTTGCGAAATACGTTGCCACGACGCGGCCAGCAAGCCTCGTGCGTGCGCCGGGCGCCCCTCCTCTCACGCACCTCGTCCAGCTCCTCCAGCCGCCGGGACAGTTTCTCAGACATGTGGTGCAGCTCCTGCTCGGCCTTCTGGTTCTTGTGCGTGCGCCAGGAGCCAGGCTCGACACACCCCTCCTCTGCTAGCCTGCTACCACTGCACAGACAGAGAGGGAGAGAGAGAAGGGGAGGCTGGGTAAGTAATTAAAGTGAGGGAAAAGTGAAAAACAAAACGACAACAAACAAACAGTCCGACTGACACCCCGAGAGGAAACAGTCATTACAGAGGCGGACACACTGCCATCAGACGAGTCCAGAAATGCCTCTGAAGGACATAACAGCTCCACAGCGCTAAACATCTCGGCCCCTCGTACCCGAGCCCCGTCCTCTCCCCGCGAGAGCGTCCTCCCCGCTGCCCGCGTGCCGCCAGGCTCCGCTCCTCCTCCTCCTGTTCTCCCTCTTCCTCCTCCTGTTCTCCCTCTTCCTCCTCCTCTTCGTCCTCTCCCTCCTCCTCCTCCTCTCCCTCCGTGTCTGGAGCCAGGGAGCCCTCCGTCTCCTCCTGCAGGCTGAGGAAGAGCACGTCCGGCTGGGTGCGGAACAGGACCCTGCGGGGCCCGGGGCCGGCCCGCTGGAAGGCAGAGACACAACGTCAGTAAGTAGACCCAAGACATGAGTGAACACCCGGACATGACAAGAACCGCACAAGCTGGTTATAGACAGTACATGTCCTCTAGACGTGGTTACGGAATGGTGACCGGGCAGATTTCTAGCAAACATTTGTTAATGAAGCGTTCCCTCTGAGTTTACAATGATGAATATGAACTTGTGTATCACATTTCTCTATGATTTATAATGACGCGCGTGTGTGTGTATTCAGTCCTCACTTCATGCTGCTCCATGTCCCCCTCTGGTCTCGACGCAGACTTCAAACTCTCCACTGAAGAGAAAAGAAAAGACAAAACATCACACTTTTTAAAAACACAATGAATGCAATTTCTCTATATAAACTTGCCATTGGCTACACAACCAAGTAATTGGGCTGTGTGTGTGTGTGTACTCACCAGGAGAGTGGTTGGAGGCAGGGGACTGTAATCCATTGGTAACAACTGTGTCAGCCACCAGCCTGGGGCCCTGAGAGACAGAGAGCATTCATGATGTAGAGGGCTGGTTTGGCCCAGACAAAGACCACAGACACAGACAGAGAGAGAGAGGCCTCCTTGTTTACTAGGCGAGGGGGAGAAAACACTGGAGAACCGTCTCATGAAAGAGCCTGAAAGAGTGACACTTTGTGTGTGTGTGTGTGTGTGTGGGGGTCTAGCTTGCACTCGGTTTGTGTCGTTTCGTCCTCCTGTTTGTGTGACACGGGGAGGTGTGTTTTTCCCACAGTGTAACTCTGGCTGGTCCTCTGGGTCACTCTAATGAGAGGAGGAGGAGGAGAGGTCTTGGTATGGTGGTGACGAGGGTGTCCGAACGTGACCGCCTGGGTCAGCGTGACCGAGTGGACATGGTTTTGGTCGGTGAACCCACTGAACTCATTTGGCAAGTTTGCCTACCCCCTCTAGTGCATGTCATGTTTTACTCATGTCCAGATGAGAGATCGAAACACTTCGTCGTACGTTGTGGTCACATCGTCGGCGTTAACACCCATAGGGAGCAGGACTCAGGTTGTTAAGAGAATAACAAACAGATGCCGTGTCTTGAAACGTGTCTTGGCCTGCCACTGCACGCAGGCTACTACGCCAACCCATGCGGCTGACTTCATGAGTCAGCACATACGCATCCTTCCTGGTGGCGCTTTGCGTTTCAGAGGAAACAGGAAGGGAAAGCGACTACCCTGAGCGGTCTCTCTGGCTCGGGTGTCTCTGACTGAGCTTAGCTGCTGTAGGAAAGACGTCGCGTCAGCCTTATGATCGGTCAGACTGTCTGAGTGTTAGCTCGCGTATATAGCTGGGTATATAATACATAGTCTGAAACAGGACACGGTTTGAACATACCTCGGTGGTAACGGGGACTGCGTCCTCCTCGGCGTGCCCCGTGAAAGAGGCCGTTGGCGAGGGGGGACTGGCCGCGCGAGTGGGGGGCTCTCTCGGGCCTGTGGGGGGTGGTCTGGTAGGGGGGCTGGAGGGGGATAGCTGAGCGCAGGGGCTCCCTCAGGAGGGTGGCCCGGGGGTCCGGGGAGCAGGGGGCCGCCTGGGGGCTGGGAGGTGGCTTCTACTGTTGGAGAACGGCGGTGGAGAGGGAGAGAGACGGGGTTAGATCAGGGCTTAAGAGGCTCGTCCATATTTCATGAGAATAGAACACGCCACCGACAAGGCCAGAGGAAATGGTTAAGGCATCCAAATCCTTTCTAGTCTGAGCTTAGTTAAGCATTGCTGTCCTCCTCACTAGCTTAGTCTGGCCTTGGGGTGGCAGACTATTACTGTGTTGAACACGCAAACAAGGACCTTTCAATGAGGCGGAATATACAGGCTATTGTTGAAGACGATCATTAGCGTGTGAGAGAGAGTGAGAGAGTAAGAGTGAGAGAGAGAGGGTGAAGAGAGTAAGAGTGAGAGAGGAGAGACGGAAAGAGAACGGAAAGTAATGAGGAATAAAGGGTTAGAAAAACTATTGGGGAAAAGGTGACATAATCACAATCCTTTTTTTCTTTCTTCTTCTTTGCAAAGGTTCCACAAGAGGAAAACCAACCCCCGTACTGCATCATAAAGGAGCCTGACATTCCACAGAGAGAGAAAAGATTGAAGAGCGCGGGACTGGAAAAACGAGAAAAGCTGCATTTCGCATCAAGGGCCCGCCTGATCAGCCCGACGGTGGGGGGTGGTTTCGCCATTTAGCGGTCAGTGTCATCAGCTGACAGAAGTGAGAGGTGGAGGGGGGGGGGCCTCACCTTCCTGTTTGGCCGTGAACGTGCGGGCGGAGTCTCCCAGCTGAATGAGCTCATTGGTCGAGCCGACCTCCTCAGCGTTCCAGGAGTGGAGGGAATGTTTGCTCGACTGGACGGCAGACCTGCGAGACAGGAAGAGACCTCCGCTTAGATACGCACCATCGACACAGGACAGAGAGACAGGCAAGAGAGGTAACCGTGATACCAAGTTTAGCATTCCTGAAGCATTCCCCTTAACAAAACTGGCCAGTGGACTTCCTGTTGCGGCGGCCATTTGCATACCTGTTACCTGTGAGTCATTCGCTCCGTGTTTACTTTGAGCGAAGCACGGGCTGGGATGAGGTCATGCGATAAGACGCTTGCGTCAGTGATTGGCTTAGGGCCTCGCCTGTTAAGACTGTACTGTAAACAACGCGGAGCAACCGGGTCTGTCAATAGGATGTACAGAACGGCCACGCTCTGTCACGGGGACAGCTAAGTGTTGAGTGACTAAACCACCAGTGTGACAATACTCTACCAAGAGGCTTCCTGACTGTCCACTAACCAAGCTGAAAAAAACATGCTACTCGTCCACGAATGAACTGTTCATCCGACTGTCCCTGTGTGGGGGAGTGTTGGCCGGCGTACGGAGCAGGTCCATGGGTAAGGGGAGGGGAGATACTCACTGTATACTGGAAGACTGGGACACTCTCTCCAACATGGCCTCGTTCTCCTGGTTCTCGGCCTGGGGGGGGTTCCTCCACGGGAGCACCGTTGGGTTCTACGGAGGGGGGAGAAGGGGGATGGCGAGGAAGAAGGGGTCAGTTAGGAGTCCAAATGACGTTGAGGGGGAGATGTTGACAGGATGTCCGAATGCATAAACGGAGATGACCTTCAGCCTGCCTTTAATCAGGACGTGTGAGTTTGCCCCAAAGGTCAGGAGGCCGTCTCTCACACACACTCACTCTCCCAAACCAAATCACAGAGCAGAACAGGCAACAGCGGCCATTGTTATAAACGAGGGCACACACACACACACTCAGGCGACTAGGTGTGCCAAAAGCAGAAGTGACTGACCTTTTACAAAAGTGAAAACGATGCTAAACCATTAACTGGAAAGGGGTTTTTCCAACAAGCACATATCCTGGCAACCCCAAACCTTTCAAAACAACTTTATAGTTAAACCCAATCATGAACACTTAACATGACTAGTCATTCTTTTCAGATGTAATTGGAACTCCTAGACCTAAACTAAGTGTTTTCCTCGAGCCCGTTTCAGTTTGCATCGTTTGAAGGGGACTGGCAGTTGGTCGATCCAGTCTAATTGGCGTTTGGCAATGGGCAGTGGGGCACCACAGACACACAGGCATGCAGAGCTGGGCCAGATGAATGGGGCCCAGAGCCCCCAGTGATCCCACAGCCAAACTGGGTTTAAGGCTCCATTATGTCCACTTGATGTGTGTGGATGACCTCACCTAAACACGGTCTCGGTTGGAGAGAAGGGGAGAAACCGCTACTGTTCAAGAGACCGGGCAGAAAGTTCCAGAACACCAGTCGGCGATATAGTGAAAGTGTCTCTCGATTGGCTGGATGGAAACATCTCCTTTTGTTTCACTCTAATGAAATAACCCATCTTCTGCAGACTCGTTTTTACTCTTCTTAGTTGGACTAAAATAGCTTTGATGGTTGTGAATGTGTTTGAGGGGGAAAAGATGTCTACCTCCATTTTGTGACTCCTCCTCGCTTATCTGCTCTGTGAGGTACTCCAACAGACCATCAAAGATCTCCAGAAGGTTCTTGACTGATTCTTTGTCGCCCCTGACGATGTTTTCACCTGGAGAGACGACAACAAAATCTTATCGGGGGGGGGGACAGGCCATGCAGTACATTTGTAAATCAGAAAAACACCAGAAATGTACTTTTACAGAAGGAGTGCTTCTTCCTTTGTTTTTATAGTGTATTTGAAGAATAAAAAATAAGTCTGTATGTTTGGTTGGAATAAGGCCGTTTCTTTGTCAACACAACTCCTGAGCTCATCATTAAAACCCATTTAGCTTTAGTTCCTCAGGGCATCACCGAATGGAGTCACTTGACTTGCTTTCATCTTCACAATGATTCATGGCTGAGATGTCAGCAAACAAAGTCATAGTTAGGTGTCCATCGCCAGTAAAGGGGGAGGGGCTATCGTTGGGAATCTGCCTACTACCTGTGATGTGGGACAGGCTGATTTGAAGATAGTCCAAGGCCAGGGAGTCGATCACCGACTGGATATTGTGGATGTCATCTTCCTGACTCGCAGGGGCAGCGATGTAATCTGTCCACACGTACACACACACACACACACACACACACACACACAGAGTTACGAAAGGCTTCCCTGTGCACTTTAGCCACACAAGCTCTCATTGACCAGAGTAGTCCTGTGCTGGCATGTTGGATGAGCCTAAAGTACAAGACTGCTGGGGCATTCTTGAAATTCTGAACATATTCGTGGAAATGTTTTTCCTACTACAGCAAACACATCGTTCTTGTTGCCAACAAAATGGTGTTTGGTATACAAGAGGCGTTAGAGGCCCCAACGATACTCGAGGTCAATGCTAAACACAAACTGTAGGGGACAATGGAAACTTTCGTCAGTATTTAAAACTTACCCGGGACTTTCTCCCCCAAGATGGCTTCATACACCGCTACAAAAACACTGGCATCACAGTCAGTCACCTTCCTCAGCCTTAAGTTTATGTGACACTTGCTGAGGAGATCATTTGCCACGTCCACCCAATCTATGGAAGAGAGATGATACATGATATGATTACACTGTACGCTATTCTTGTGTGGTTCCTACGTGTACTTTGGTGTATCAAGATGCATCTCTTTCAAGTCAACAACCATGGCATTGCAATGTTTTCAAAGCTTCTGTAAGGAAGACGTAACCTCCACAAGGCATAACGCTGAACACTAAGTACCTAACAACCATCACCGATTGTTTACATCATGCTCACACAGTACTCAGTAGCGGTTAGGCTGAGGGTGTGTGCGCGGGGATTGATAGCGGGAGTGTATTGTGCTTACTACTGGCTACAGCACAGTTGGCAAACTACGTTGACGTTAGCTGGCATTACTGTTTCTTAGCGTTCGACAAACTTGCAAAAATTTGATCATTCGCGAAGTCACTTAAGAACATTGACGTTGTTCACACAATCCATGATGACAGCAACTCTTGCTCTCTAGTAGTACTAGTTGTAAAGTTAGACTATCTACCTAGTTAGTACAGTAACATTTTGCCGTGGCTAATGGTGAACTTGCCAGCCCAACTACTAGAAAACTTTAGCAAGCTAGTTTGATTCATTGCAACTAAGCTATTGAAGCAAGCATAATTTAAACTAGCTGATGGAAGTAAAAATGGGCCCAACAAAGACAGGAAAGGCGATTTCACTGGCTAGCTATCTGGCTTGGCTAACGTTGGCTGTTGCTTACCTCTGTCTTCTTCTTGGGTGCCCATGAAACAGCTGTTGACAAGAACAAGCTGAAAAAAACGTATCCGATCTAATTGCTGAACAATTTCGGTTGCTACCAGACTTCACAGACTATTGCTAGCAACTGTAGCTAGACACGATAGCTAGCTAGTTTTGGTAGTTCTCAAATAAGATGGCTAGTCACAGTTGACTGCTCATCAGAGGAACTACGAGTACTGGAGCTTACCTAGCCAGAGATTATTCGAATGCAACAGCTCTTTGATTGGATGAAAACGGACTCTTTGTTTCCGGAAGCACCATGTGACGACCAGGCGTAAAAAAGTGGTGATTTTCAATATGAATATACTAGCCCTGTCAGTTACATTAAACCGTGACCTTCAATTACATTACTGCCACTAAATCAACTATTTTCTGGGGAAGTTGCCTGAGGCAGGTCGATTTGTTGCAAAATGATGTTGTGATTATATCGTACATTTGAACAATCTTTGTCGATGATGAGCTGCATTTTTATGTATCGCTTTGAAACTGTTCAACAAAAATGTTGGCATTTCCATTTATTGCACATTTTGTTTCTCATTATCGAAACAGACACATCTCGAACCACTCGCTGGTTCTTGTTTTGCTGTGCTGTAGGCTACCATGCGTTTGATTGTTACCTTTTCACACATTTTTTTAATGTTCATAATGTTGATTCATAATGAAAGCTGGTCATTTAAATATAAATGAAATGTAAATATGTGATCTGTTTGTGTTATTTGTTGTCTTATATGTTATATGTTTGCCATCTTTCTCTACTGCTGGCTGTACAACAAATTGCCCCTCGGGGATAATAAAGTTACCTTGAACCTTGAACCATTTGACGTTGCATCACCTTTGGTGATGTTTGAAGGGTCTTTGCAATGCTTCTTTGGGCAGACTGACTTTTGGCAAATGTTTTCTAGCAAATGGTTGAAGCAGCATCATTTTGCACATGAAAAATAACAAATATTTTTCATTGCATGCCAAAGAGCAGCTTTCTCTCTCCCAGATTTGTTCTAGACAGAGCATAGACTGTTAAGAAAATCATGATGAGTTGCTGCAAATGAAGGGGTGTCGTGGGCTGGTGTCGTGGGCTGCTCAACGAGCTGGGTTCAGATGAAGCCCAGGGCGTGGTGTCAATCAGATCCGTGGGGCCAGTTCCCTGTGACCGCAGCGCACTGTCCAGACTCCCCGACTGCCAGCAGGGATCTTCAACTGTCTTTGTAAGTACCCGACTGTCCCACCAGGAATGACAGTTGGGAGAGAGGATCTCGGGAGTCCCGGAGCCGGCAAAATACATTTACCTTTTATCAGTTTTATTTATAAGTCCAGCTTTTTTTCCAAGTCCAAAAGCAAAAATTGAGTTGTAAGAACGCGAGGTAACGCGAGGTAACAGATGTCACAACTATCATCCTCCACTGTGTTTTACTTTGGTTGAAAGCAGCTGCTAAATTAATCATTATTAAAAGAATCATCTTCTCATAGTTATGAAATGTTAACACCCATGGTAGTTCTAATTAACGTTCACATACAAGGTCTCCAACACCTCCCCGTTCATTTAGTCTGTGCCATAATAACTAGTGGCATAGGTTCTAGTGGTGAGTTTATTTGCTGTCTCCTGGGAGACATTGTAGTGGGAGAGTCATGTAAGCTGATGTATTGGGTCACTGGTAGCACACTGGTTAAGTGCGTGACTCCTATAAACTAAGACCTTTCAGAAGAGCCTTGGGTTCAAATCCCATGTATGGTTTTTCTGATCTTCCCCGATGAAAGCAGAAACCTTCTGTTCAATAATATCACACTTCACCTTAAGGATGTATTTTCAATGAGTTCTTGTTTGCTTGTATCCCTGATGGCTCAGTGGATAAGCATGTATACCCTGAAACTTAAGGGTCGTGGGTTCAAACCCCGTGGAAGGCTGCCATGGTCTTTCCTTGCAGAAAGTGTCTCTTTAATGACCTCACACTTAATCTTAAGGATGTATTTTCAACGAGTTCATGTTTCCTTGTGTCCCTGATGGCTCAGTGGATAAGCATGTGTACCATGAGCGTTAAGGGGCTTGGGTTCAAATCCAATGGAAGTCTGCGTTGGTCTTTCCGTGCAGAAACTGTCTCTTTAATGACCTCACACTTCACCTTAAGGATGTATTTTCAACGAGTTCATGTTTCCTTGTGTCCCTGATGGCTCAGTGGATAAGCATGTGTACCATGAGCGTTAAGAGTCTTGGGTTCAAATCCCATGGAAGGCTGCGTTAGTCTTTCCTTGCAGAAACTATCTCTTTAATGACCTCACACTTCACCTTAAGGATGTATTGTCAACGAGTTCATGTTTCCTTGTGTCCCTGATGGCTCAGTGGATAAGCATGTGTACCATGAGCGTTAAGGGTCTTGGGTTCAAATCCGATGGAAGGCTGCGTTGGTCTTTCCTTACAGAAACTGTCTCTTTAATGACCTCACACTTCACCTTAAGGATGTATTGTCAACGAGTTAAAGTTTCCTTGTGTCTCTGATGGCTTAGTGGATAAGCATGTGTACCATGAGAGTTAAGTGTCTTGGGTTCAAATCCCATGGAAAGCTGCGTTGGTCTTTCCTTGTAGAAACTGTCTCTTTAATGACCTCACACTTCACATTAAGGATGTATTTTCAACGAGTTCATGTTTCCTTGTGTCCCTGATGGCCCAGTGGATAAGCATGTGTACCATGAGTGTAAAGGGTCTTGGGTTCAAATCCCATGGAAAACTGCGTTAGTCTTGCAGAAAAGGCCTTTTTAATGACCTCAGGTTCCTCGTGTTACCTCGTGTTACCTCGCGTTACCGCGCGTTACATCGCGTTACCGCGCGTTACATCGCGTTACATCGCGTTACATCGCGTTACCGCGCGTTACATCGCGTTACCGCGCGTTACCTAGTTACCGCGCGGTAACGCGGTAACGCGCTGTAACGCGCGGTAACGCGATGTAACGCGCGGTAACGCGAGGTAACGCGAGGTAACATGAGGTAACATGAGGAACCTGAGGTCAAAAAAAGGCCTTTTCTGCAAGGAAAGACCAACGCAGCCTTCCATGGGATTTGAACCCAAGACCCTTTACACTCATAGTACACATGCTTATCCACTGAGCCATCAGGGACACAAGGAAACATGTACTCGTTGAAAATACATCCTTAATGTGAAGTGTGAGGTCATGAAAGAGACAGTTTCTGCAAGGAAAGACCAAAGCAGCCTTCCATGGGGTTTGAACCCAAGACCCTTAAGGCTCATTGTACACATGCTTATCCACTGAGCCATCAGTGACACAAGGATTCATGAATTCGTTGAAAATACATCCCTAATGTGAAGTGTGAGGTCATTAAAGAGACAGTTTCTGCAAGGAAATACCAACACAGCTTTCCATGGGATTTGAACCCAAGACCCTTAAAGCTCATGGTACACATGCTTATCCACTGAGCCATCAGGGACACAAGGAAACATGAACTCGTTGAAAATACATCCTTAAGATTAAGTGTGAGGTCATTAAAGAGACACTTTCTGCAAGGAAAGACCATGGCAGCCTTCCACGGGGTTTGAACCCACGACCCTTAAGTTTCAGGGTATACATGCTTATCCACTGAGCCATCAGGGATACAAGCAAACAAGAACTCATTGAAAATACATCCTTAAGGTGAAGTGTGATATTATTGAACAGAAGGTTTCTGCTTTCATCGGGGAAGATCAGAAAAACCATACATGGGATTTGAACCCAAGGCTCTTCTGAAAGGTCTTAGTTTATAGGAGTCACGCACTTAACCAGTGTGCTACCAGTGACCCAATACATCAGCTTACATGACTCTCTTACTACAATGTCTCCCAGGAGACAGCAAATAAACTCACCACTAGAACCTATGCCACTAGTTATTATGGCACAGACTAAATGAACGGGGAGGTGTTGGAGACCTTGTATGTGAACGTTAATTAGAACTACCATGGGTGTTAACATTTCATAACTATGAGAAGATGATTCTTTTAATAATGATCAATTTAGCAGCTGCTTCAACCAAAGTAAAACACAGTGGAGGATGATAGTTGTGACATCTTAATCTGTCATCTCATGCTCGAATCACTGAGCTAAAACTAACTGTAAACTGTTGCTGTTCACCATCACTCCCTCGTTTGTGAAACACACCTGGCAATCGTTTGTGTTAATTGGCAATCGGATCACATGACCAATACCACCTATCCAGACCAATGAGATCTAACGCAACACTAACCAGGTTAGAAACAGTTAGCAGATCTAGCTCTAACATTGAGTCTCAAAACTGACTGCTCGTTTTAGATCTGTGGGTGCTTTCAAAACTGATCGGCTTGACACTGGGTCCCATCCAGTTGGGAATGCACTTATAGATCTAAAACATGCAGTCAGTTTTGAGGACTTGGTTCCCCATAGACTCAATGTTAGAGCTAGATCTGCTAACTGTTTCTATCCTGGGGATTGTTGCATTAGATCTCGTTCATCTGGATTGGTGGTAATGGCCATGTGATCTGAATGCCAATCAAGACCAACGATTGTCAGGTGTGTTTCACAAATGAGTGACTGATTATGAGCAAGTGTGACTTTCCACATCCATTATTTGGGGTGGAAGGGATAGCTCAGTGGTTACAGTGTATGACTGCAGAGCAAGAGGTTGGGGGTTCATATCCCCCAAGGTGCTTTTAGATGAAAGCTTTCAATTGAACATTGAACTTATGTCTTCAAGTGGAATTCATAAAGACATCATTAGATTCTGAGGGAAATTCAGCAAGGCCCTGGTGGCCTAGTGGATATGCATGGGATCTTGAGTCCTGACCCCTCTGCTTTGAATCCGGCTGGAGGCAGTGTACCCCATGCTTAGTTTCTGGCATGCAAAACATGACAGTATCTCTTTAAGCAGAGCACTTTTTAAAAGATAAATACTACCTTCACATGGAAGACAATTGCACTTTTTAAAAGATAAATACTACCTTCACATAGAAGACAAGGAAAGAAGGCCTTCCTAATAGATCATGTCTGTTTATTAATGAATAATAATCTTTACATCATATGCACTGCCAGAGAGGAGAACATGTTTAGTTGGAAGTGTGATTGACTAGAGGGGCAGGGTATTCCACATCCAGTTGTGTTAAAGTTGTGCTATCTACATGAATACAGAATTTCATAATTACATCCACACGTGGCCTTGCATACACTGCAAGCAATACAACTCTACATGCATCGCTGGTTGGTCGTATAATGCAAGTGGAAAGTAGCAATATTTGTTTAATGAATACCTGATGTACCAATTTGTTTAACTTTTTTCCAGGCACCTGAATCCTCTTACCGGCTTTCCAAATGTTTGTCATACAAACAATATGGGAACAACGATACATGTTACCATTATGACCTTAGGATCAGGCACAAAAATAATTAATCAAACGTTAAGTAAAGACAAATAAAATATATTGATAAGTCAGGGCTTTTTTGTTGTAAAATCACACCCTTATAAACTATAATACTAAAGAGTTGCATTTTTAAGGGCTTTTGTATAAGACAGGAATTTGTTATGAAATGCAGAATCTAGATCTCACTTTCATGTACTTTGATTTGTGTATACATTTTTCCCAGAATAAGGAAGTTATTACCCAGAACATATTCATGACCAGACCTTAAACAATGTCCCTTTTGAAAAGAGTTTGAGGTGTGGAACCTTTGGAAAAAGACAGTCATGAATATCAATCATAAAGAATCAGCATATTCACAACAAAATCCTAATTGGCTCTGAAAGAACAACCAACCAGTGTAACCATGAAGTACACATGCAGGGAGCAGGAAACAAGGCACTGCTGAAAACAACATGACATCACAACAGGTGGAATAAACTAACAATCAGGGACCTCTAGTGGCCAAAACAAGTCCATGACCCTGACAATTAAGGCTGTCCAACATAAATGTATTTTATGGTTGGAGTTGCCATCTCTTTTACTACGTTAAATTACTTTACAGTTTTTTCCAATCGCTATGACGGTTTTTTCCATACCTTTAACAAGTTTCCTAAACTCTTAACACAGTTAGCACAACATCCGTCTGTGTTGGCTATACAATTACCCCATTTCTTGTTGCTTTGACACAAAATGCATAGAGTAAACACAAATTTCAAATGCTTCAACTTCTTTTACACACAAGCTCAACCAAAACCAAAACAATTTTTACTGGCCAATTTACCATTGCTTTCACACTGTATGCCAAAACAGATAACATCATGTTCAAAACCTTATTGCCTTACAATGTATAGGCTAAAATCAAAGTAAACAGCTGTTCATATTGTGAATTGAAACACATATATATGCCCTGTATTTTATTCCATTGCTACTGAGAAAAAGCTGGTTGAAGTTATGCAAATGCTATAAATCACTGTTGATTCCCAACTAGGAAACACTCAGGTGTTGAGGTTACCTATTTCAATCGCATGGCCATATAGTATACAGTAAAGAGGACCTCTTTGGGCTAATCTTGTTTGGAAAAAGAACAATATAGAGCAACACGAAGAAAGTAAGAATACAGTAATGCTGCACGAGGGAGAGTACAGTAAGACAAGTACCAGGACAAGGGAGAGGAGTGGGACATGGGAGAGGGAGAGGAGTTAGAATGTGAGGTGGCCCTCAGAGAAGGGCCAGAGCCAGGGTACTACTGTAAATGGCAGCTATATCCCTGTAAGACCCCTTGTTGTAAAATTACAATGTCACCTTTAGCTCTTTACTGTAATTGCTTATTTCTTTTTTTTGAAAGACCAAATTTATCCAATAGCATTGCAAGACAAAGACAATGTGTTTTTTGGAGAGCTAAAGGTGATGTTGACATTTTACGTAAATCGGGTGTTACAGGGATATCGCATATTTACTGTATTGCAGTATTGTCCTTCTGCAAATGAAGCCTTTACTGCAGCAATTATGTTTCTGTCTTCTTTTTTTCAATACAGTAAACGTACATTCTATGAAGCTACTCTGAGATGGGTCATTCATTTTTTTGTTCAGTATTTCTGCAGCAAAGAAACAAATTGCATTACATAACTAAACCGAACAAAACAAAAATGTAGAGAGGCTTCAAAAGAAACTGCATTGCAAACACAATCTATAATCCATATAGTGTGAGACCTGACACATATAGATGAATGCAGTTTCTGTAATTCCATCTGATGTTAGTGTTTTTTATGACATTGTGCTATGATTGACTACATATTAGTGTGAAAAGAGAACGTGTGTTAGTGTTTGCTAGACATGGTGTCATGTTTAGTGTATTTTTGTGTTATGACAATAAGTGTTATGACAACAAGATGTTGATATATGACTGCAGCAGAAGTTGTACATGATGCATCTGCGACTGAGGGGTTCGGTAGATGTCCCTGGTGTATCGTGTTACACATCAAACCCTGAGTCAGATGTAACACACACAGGAGACGACGCTGACAACTATTTAATCAGAAATGAACTGTGCTACGAAAGGAGAGAGGGGAGTTGGGGTGAGGGGGTTCAGAGGGGGTGAGGCCTGGGGGAGGAGTTCAGAGGGAGACCAGCAGAGAAAGCAGAACACCTGGTCTGAGACCAGCAGAGGGACCAGAACCCCTGGTCTGAGACCAGCAGAGGGACCAGAACACCTGGTCTGAGACCAGCAGAGGGACCAGAACCCCTGGTCTAGGCCAGCAGAGGGACCAGAACCCCTGGTCTGAGACCAGCAGAGGGACCAGAACCCCTGGTCTGAGACCAGCAGAGGGACCAGAACACCTGGTCTGAGACCAGCAGAGGGACCAGAACCCCTGGTCTAGGCCAGCAGAGGGACCAGAACCCCTGGTCTGAGACCAGCAGAGGGACCAGAACACCTGGTCTGAGACCAGCAGAGGGACCAGAACACCTGGTCTGAGACCAACTAAAAAGAAGTTAGTTCAGGGAATCTTTCAGAAGAGTGATGAAGAAATCATAATTCTCATAATTTCCAGTAAAAGAGAAGTGTACCCTACGCTTTTACTGGAAATGATGTACTGTACTGTAGTACTGTACAAATACTGTTTCCAGACAAAGTAAACAGGGGAGTTTCATCAGAGTTTAAACAGGAATATTGTGTGTCATTTCCTCATATTTGGTCGGTTAGTGGCATATAAAAGGGTTGAACTTACTTCTTTAAGAAACAACAGAAGCTCTCAAGAACTCTGAACAGCAATGGCTGGTGAGTCATTTACTCAACATTTCATAAATGTCATTTGTTATTAATATTATTTCATAATAATATGCATTTATGAGAGAGAATTCCCAATATCATAGCTGTTTTCAGTGTCCAGACCACTCAAACTGTTCCTAATAATGCATAGTTTATCTATTAGGACTGTACTCAAGTCCTTTTTACTGTTTCAATGGTACAAGACACTGTACAAGAGATTTTATCAGTCAATTCAATGTTTAACTATATAAAATATATAGACGTAGGTAGAAAAGTTCTACTTAGCTACATTAAGGTTGCAAATGACTTAACCCACAGAACTCAGGTTGGTGTTTTCACAGAGAACCTCTTGTCAATGATCTACTTCTCTCCTTCACAGACATCAAGAAAAGTCTTTATGATGATCTCTGGAACGACAGCTTTGACATTGTTCAGATGATTCTGAAAGCGGACTTCCTGCAGGGCATGGCAAGCGTCAGGCTCTCAGCCGAGCGCTTCATGACCTTTAACCTGCAGGACATCTACTATTTAGTGAAGGTGACCGAGATGCTGGAGGAGATGAAGGGCAAACCTCAGACGCCACCTGACCTCAAGACATTCTTTGAGAAAGAATATAACAGTTACCAGAGCTATGCTGATGCTGTTCTGAAGAAGTATGGCCTCAAGGTAAGACTATCGGGTTTAGGAAGATGCCTTATGCTGGAAACATTCAAGCCTGTGGTTTAGTATTTCCTTTGATAACAAAATAAAGAGCTGTCATAGCAGGCACAGATTTGGTCCTGTACAAGGTCTTCACAGGTGTTACGTAGTACCGGTACAGGATGTAGTCATACCTGTAGAATTCCTGTGTAACCCAACCCAACAAGATTTGTACATTGTACATTATTTAACCATTACTTTCACCCTCACCTCTGCAGGACGCATCCAGCATCATTCCTGGCCCAGCAATCTCCAGCTACTTGCAAACCTACAGGGATGCCATGAAGTTGGACCCCATCTACTTTGTTGTGGCCATGCTGCCTTGTGTGAGTGTGTGGCCATACCTGGCTCAACACCTGGACATCAAGAAGAACACGGCTTACTATGAATGGAAAGAGGAAAACATGCACGGTGACCCAAGAAAGGTGTACGAACCCCTGCTGGAGAAGTACGCCTGCAGCATCAAGCGTGAAACAGCCAGGGCTCTATTCAGGAAGCAGATGAGCCATGAGCAGTCCTTTTTCATGGCCTCCATCACAGCTAGCAAAATACAGAAAACCCCAACACAAGGTCTCAAGACAAACTTCCTAATTGTCTCTGAAAGAACAACCAACCAAGACTGGTTCTGGCACTTGAAACACTAAAGCAAAGAACTGAAGAACGTGGTGACTGAAGTACACATGCAGGGAGCAGGAAACAAGGCACTGCTGAAAACAACATGACATCATAACAGGTGGAAGAAACTAACAATCAGGGACCTCTAGTGGCCAAAACAAGTCCATGACCCTGACAATTAAGGCTGTCCAACATAAATGTATTTTATGGTTGGAGTTGCCATCTCTTTTTACTACGTTAAATTACTTTAACTGAAGGTTAGACTTCAGAAATCCTACTTATTGCTGCAATTTAAAAAAAAACACATTTGTTTGTGTGGAGGATCTGACTGCAGCAGAAGTTGTACATGATGCATCTGCGACTGAGGGTTCGGTAGATGTCTCTGGTGTATCGTGTTACACATCAAACCCTAAGTCAGATGTAACACACACAGGAGACAATGCTGACAACTATTTAATCAGAAATGAACTGTGCTACGAAAGGAGAGAGGGAGTTGGGGTGAGGGGGTTCAGAAGGGGTGAGGCCTGGGGGAGGGGGTTCAGAGGGAGACCAGCAGAGAAAGCAGAACACCACCAGCTGGGGGGAGGTCTGTCAGGTCACCTGACCAGGGCATGTGTAGTGGTTATGCATGTATTTATTTATGGTTCAATTGTGGCATTTCAAGAATCCAGATCAGACAGGCCATTCCTCCCAACCACCTACTCCAGGTTTCTGTCATTGCCCACGTTGTGTATTTGTACTTATTGTACATCATTTAGGTTAACATTGGTTGTTTTGAAATGTGGCAAATAAATAACTGATGTGATTTGCCTCTGACCTTCCTTCTACCAGATATCCATGGTAACCATGTCTTTACTAGTTGATCGGTAGAAATGAAAACGTCAAAATCATTGAAAACGTCACACCACACCTACAAAAACCTATTATGCACACTCAGACATAAAACAGATTCCTAACAGACACACACCATCATACTGTAGGGAAAATTGAAGATGTAACATATTTATCCTGTATAAGAATGATTCTGTGTTCAAGTATTCCTTGTGTGCAAAGATAGGCCTAGCCCCAAATCTGAACTCTGGGTAACACTAGGCTTACATAAACAAAGGGGACCTGGGCTTGACCATTATCTTTCTGGAGAGGCCATAAAGGAAAGTGGGGGAGGCTTACAGGGGTCAAAGAGCACACATGCACACACACTCAAACACGCACGCACACACGCGCGCAAGGTCTATGCAGAGGAGCCAATGAAGAAGAGCCATGGAACATTTAAATACTTTGTATTAGCCAATTACAGTCCTGAGCGCTGATGTTTAAAATGACTAGCAACAACGATTGCTAGTCAGACAAACTTGTAACACAATGGCGTGTGATGTTTTTGTCTCCTTGTGGCCGCAAGCAATAAAGCTTTCTTAACTTGTTCACCGACTGACTGTGCAATGCTTGATAGATTAATATCTCTGACAACTTGGTCCTTCGAGAGCCGGATTTCAACATCCTTTCCACATCCATAACCCAAGAATTGAAATCATGCAGACGTGCATGACGGTGGAGAACCTCGCAGCTAAACATAGCTGTTTAAAAAGAGGCCTATTTTTTTCTGGGGGATAGTGGAAAGGTGACGGAATTCTGGACTAGCTATGAGAGGCACAGCTTTCGATGGACAAGGTAAGAATACAATGGTGTATATATATAGTCGACTTTTGTGTTTAGGGAAAAATATAGAAAAAAAAAGTCCACAGTGTAATCGTTAAAGAGGCACTCTGGTCCTATATCTGACTAAAACCTGATGATTGATCCAGTGCAGCTTTTATAGGGCGTCATATTACTGTGACCGGTATTGGTGGCGTATTAGTGAACTTTGAAAACTGATACATACTGGTGACGTAAATAGGCGATGGGGTTATTATCCTTATACTAAGTAAGTGGTGACGGGAGATCCGGGTAGCAGAATTAGTAGACCTGACCGACCAGAACTGAGATATTTGAAATACATCTGAGTTTGGTGGTAGTTAAATACCTAAACAAATGGAAAGAGTTTAGCTAATTTCTGTGAGAATGCCATTGAAGTAAATAACCTGTGAAAGTTCATAGCCAATATTGAGGTAGGCTACGGTAAAGAATATACTCCGTGCGCACGTAAAAAGAGTAGATCCAGCCCTGCGTGACTGAGGTACGATTGAACATTGTTGTTAAGGACAACAATGTAGTACATATGTGAAAGTGCATATGTAAACTTTGGTACTGTTAAGAGAAAACAGTACTGAATAGTAAGTGTATTTGAGGCCCAATTTTTCTGTTGAAATTGAAATAGTACTATGTGTTTGATGCTGCTGAGGTTGTTTTGCTGAAATGTATGAGTTTGGTGGCATTAATATTTACCTAATCAAATGGACTAGTTGAAGGCTTGTCCGACCAGAACTCAGACATGTGTAAACATCTCTGACGAGTGGCTTAATTTTAGGTGCATATGTAGACTTTGCACCACATTTTATGTTGAAATTGAAATACTTGATAGAATTGTTAATATTAGGTTTTGTTGTAAATATAACCATTGGTAATTGTTTTACATGTTGTAAGAGGGTAGAATTGACCCTAAGAAATCAGAAGGCTGACATGATTCGACCGAATTTGCCAGTCGCTGTCTGTTGAACGCTGTCTGCAATTTGCTTTTACAACTTGCTAGGATAGCTTTGGGATCTGAGAGGAAAAGATCCATGATGTGGCTTGGTCAGCTAATAGCTAATGGCTAACTATTCTCCAGTGGAGGAAATGCATTCTGTTCTGTCCTGGGACAGGGAAGAATCCAGGAAGTTAGAATTGCAACTATGGCAACGAGATTGTAGCTAACAAGTTTACAGACTCAACAGCGATGGCGGGCTTCAGGCTAATGAAAGAATTACAGCTTGACATTTGAGATCTAGATTGAGTAGACACATGCACAGATTAATAGAGAAATAGAAAGATTGAAAATACCAAATTTATACAAATATACGAATGAGGCAAATTTGATATACTAATTTGGTTACTCTTGAAAGACGATACGTGACGTGATGAGTATTTTGATACATTTGTTAACAAGATTTTGGTTGTTTGAGTACATTTTATGAGTTACAGTAATTCCAAGGAGAAATGGAGAAAGGGGGGCTACGGAAAAAAAAAGAGTCCCGTTAAGATTGAGATCTTGCAAAGGTGAATTCCCAGAGGGTATGGTTCTGCATAGTTATGTGAGTATTTAATGCTGAAAGATGTGTTCGTTGGATGAATTTGAGGTTTGGTGGTTAACAAATGCGTGATCAACATTTGTTATAATTCCTAACCAAACAGGGGAGTTTTCCTTTCCGACCAGAACTTCTATTGATAAAGCGGCAAGTCTTTGATGTGTGACGGTACTCAATGACGATGCGGAAATTAATCCCCTGGTTCATAAATAGGTTCTAATTAGATTGGAAAAGTTATACTTATGCGAAATTAAGTGAATAAAAGGTAAACGCCAACCAGCTGGGTTGTTCAAAGAAAATAAAAACGTTTAAAGGTTTTGACAGCGCCTGCTATTTGAGTTGATTCAAGTTTGAAACGCGCGCTGATAGATATATAGGCAATGTCCCTATTTGGGTTGATTGAAGAAAAACTAAGATTAAAATTGAAAAAGTGAGAAGTGTTACATTAAACCATATACAAACTACAAAATATTCAAATTAAATATTTTCATTTAGGGTTTTTGGTCCGCAAATTTTAGATTGGAGATCCGTGCATTGCATGCTGAGAGCGTAATAATAGGAACATTCAAAAAGGAGTATTCTGTATTACATGCTTTGATAAGACCTTTGAGAAGTTAAAGAGTAAGGTTTTGTGTTTTGCGGGCTTATGTTACACTTGTTAAATTGTGAATTTAAAGGTTTACAAAGAAAAGGGAGCATTTTGAGTTATTTCCTTTGTCTTAAGGGCATTGTTTGGTTGACGTGACGAGTGGTAGCGTAATTCTAGCATGAATTGCTAAGAGCAGTTTTAACCTAAACATGGATTTCATGAAACAATGTTTGATAACGATAGTTTAAAGCAAATTCAAATATTGATTACAGATAATTAGTAGAAGGCTAATTTTGAAATCAAACGGCGAGATTCATTCGATTATTGCAACCTTGGAAACTTATGGGAAGTTTTTGTGTTCAGTAGGTCTACAGAAAGGGAATGTCTTTTGTTTAGGGGTTTGATTTTATTTGAAATTGTAACTTTATTACTGTCTGACTTAAATAACGTGCACATCAAATATCCATTGACATGGAACCAATTGATGGCTTTTTCCAGTTTGGGTTATTTTGGGTGGTTTTTTTCACAAGTGTTTTATTTTGGTTTGAGGAAATATATGTGAAAAATGTGAGTGATTAGATGGTTACATGAAAGATCGGTTTAGAGTGATCATGGAAGGTTATGGAATGAAACAAAAGAACGTTTTATGAATGAGAAGAGATGATTAGTTTAAACACTGATGTTCTGAAAAAGGAAATATGCATATACTTTGAAGGTACATTGAACATTTTAAGTCAAAATAGTACAATCTAGGGTTTTTAAAGAGTTTTGATAAAGGTATTGGATGCAATTTGGTTAACAATAAGAGAGAACATAACTCAAATATACTTTTATTTGGAGTTTGATTGTCATTTTGATATGAAGTTTATATGGATGTTTTATCAGGAGCCTGACACAATGTTTGGGATGAACAGTTGGGCTGTGATAAGGATGTTTTTATGAGTGGTATTAGTGCATCCTTTGAGAAGACTCATTAAGTCTGAAATTGTGGTTATGATGGTTTGTGCTAATTAGCTTGTTTTGGACTGCAGCCAAAACAGGCTATGAAGTTCTACCTATCTGACCTTTTATAGAACATATTAAAAAATAGCTACATTATTTGGTCTATATTTCATATAGGAGGTATACAGATTAAATTCTGGTTTGGGATAATTACAATGGTTTTTATCATATCATGGAAAAATAGAGGAATCTGAAACAATATAGGTCTTAAACTTAACAGTTTTAAAAGAAAGAAAGAAGTTTTTTGAAGTGAAATAAATTAGACTAACAGTTGATTTTCTAAAGAAGGAAACAAGGAAACAGATTGTAATTTCTGGCATGACTAATAGGAGTTGAATATCAAATGAATTGAATTATGGAAGATCATAGGTGATACCACAACTTAAACCTTTCGCATAGCATGATGAAGAGATGGATCAAGACGTTAACAGATTTTATACAAATGCTAACTAGAAAAGAGGTATCTTTTGCTAAGTTCTGTTCCAGGTGAAGCAGTAAACCTGGGTGTGGGGGAGTTGAACGAGAAGATTGTGTATTGATTAAAGATATCAAAAGAAAGAACTGGTCCAGCCAAGGTGGGAAGGACCATATCAGGTACTGCTCACCACACCCACTGCAGTCAAAATAGCGGAGAGGACGTCTTTGATACATTTGTCTGTATGAAAGTTAGGGACATTGATATAGGGTCAGGTTAGTTACTCACCACCGTCTCTTAAGGCCCAAGTCTGACTACAAAGGGGAGTCTTTTCTTGAAGGCCCGTCTCAACCTCAGTGAAGAAACCAACGGCAAACAGAGACTTAGGGTGTGAACTAAATAGGCTAGGATACAATAAGCAGGGAAAGGTAGAAAGGATGGGTGACCTATTTGACAATGTAAGAGCCTCTTCATTTACTGTTCTCTATGGTTAAAAGATTAAATGATCTGCAAGGGAAGATATTGATTAATTTGTTTGCTCTACTAGAAGTTCATTCTGATAGGAAATGTGGATGTGACTTTCTTGAGAGATATGTAGGAAGTGTCACCAAACTGGTGAGTTATGTAAATTAACAGGAGGAATTTATGTTACTGAAGAATCTATTTAGTTATGTGCTGATTTGAGCCATGGGATGAATCATGTCTCAAACAGGAGGGATGGTGATAACGAAAGTGTTTATGGCAAATGGATTTACAAACTATACAAGGATAGAAACTTTAAGAAAAACTTTTTTAGCATACCCTATTTGAGAGAGAACAAGGTATGCATGGACTTCTTTTGAGCTAAAGAAATGTAAAGATTCAGGAATGGAGCGAGGAGTCAGTTGCTTTCAACTGACCACTGTGAGAATGTAACTTTAATACTGTGAAGTCTACAATGTTCTGAAATTCACAGACAGGCGAGAGATGCTGTCCCAATCCAGTGAGAGGTCACTGACCTAAGGAGACTGGATTGAGGGGGTGGATTTGAAACATAGTCCTGGAAATGACAGAGGTGAACAGGGTCATTCCTGGTTAGTTTCAGAGGAGATGGCATAGTACACGTGAGTCAAGCGTGCATGTTGGTTGATGATGTCAATTTAAGGAGAACTCCGCGCTGTGCCTATAGTACAGTGTGTTGAGGTTGCCGTTTGAATCAACTAGACTACATTTTCTATGAGAAGATTACACAATCACCATGCATACACAATCATGGCATCCGTTTCAGCAAATTGGACTTTGTGATAATAATGGGAATTATCTTGGAAATGACGTTTTGTATGTTGAAATACGTATGAACTAAATGGTGCTATGATTACGGATATAATGATTTAACAGTTTCATTGATGACAATGCAAATGGTAAATAGATTCAGAAGTTAAGTTTTAATCTTGAGATAAGTTGGAAACCTTTCTGTGGAATAAAATTGAGGTACAAACACTCCTATCATGATACGCTCTACCAGTTACGTAAAGATGTTTCAGTTGAATTGTTATGTTCCAGGGCAGAAGTTTGAGAACAGTTATAGACTGTCGGAAGAAGTGATAACAATCCTGTTTCATTGATGTGACTTGATGAAGTATTATTTTGGAGTTGCATTAAAGCTTAATGTTTTGTTTTTGAGAAACCTGTTTGTACTACAGAAAGTTGATATTCATTTGAAAAGAAACAGAAATTGAGAACATGAAAGAACTTTTCAGGATGTGCCAAAGTGATGTCTTATCATGCAGAGGTTGTAAAATAGTTACAGCAGGCTGGGGAGAAATGTCTGTTGACCTAAAGGCCTGACTGCTCTCAGTAGATCACCTTTGGGGGAGGTTTTATGGCTCCCTGACCTAGGAGAGAACTGCTTATCACCAGAGGAAGAGCACAATCAGGGCCTTGTTATAGACTGTCTTAGAAAAACCTGACTGAAAGTTTACTGAATGTTTGGTTTTAGAGATGACCATGTAGACAACAAGGCATGTTCATATCCTGATCATTTCTGTATTGATTTCTTTGTTGCAATCTTTGTTTCTGTTTGATTGTGTGTGAAGGAGATCTGAGATGAGGTCCAATGCATCAGACGTCAAATAACCACTGCTGAGTGATGACGGGTTTTATCCCAATACCATGGGTTTCCCGTTGTGTCGAGTTAATTCACACTACTAGACTATATTGCTGTATAGTCTTATCGATTTTTACACATTTTGGATTTTTATGAATTATTTAGATTTTTATGAATTATTTTTATTTTATGTATTTTTGACTTTATTGATTGTGCGTTGGTGTGGTTTTGGAATAACACATTTTATTCAGGTTAAACAGGAGGGATATGTAGGGAAAATTGAAGATGTAACATATTTATCCTGTATAAGAATGATTCTGTGTTCAAGTATTCCTTGTGTGCAAAGATAGGCCTAGCCCCAAATCTGAACTCTGGGTAACACTAGGCTTACATAAACAAAGGGGACCTGGGCTTGACCATTATCTTTCTGGAGAGGCCATAAAGGAAAGTGGGGGAGGCTTACAGGGGTCAAAGAGCACACATGCACACACACTCAAACACGCACGCACACACGCGCGCAAGGTCTATGCAGAGGAGCCAATGAAGAAGAGCCATGGAACATTTAAATACTTTGTATTAGCCAATTACAGTCCTGAGCGCTGATGTTTAAAATGACTAGCAACAACGATTGCTAGTCAGACAAATTTCTAGCACAATGGCGTGTGATGTTTTTGTCTCCTTGTGGCCGCAAGCAATAAAGCATTTCTTAACTTGTTCACCGACTGACTGTGCAATGCTTGATAGATTAATATCTCTGACACATACCCACCTAACAAAGCACTTTGTTATACACAACCATGACTGTGGATATGGTAGCACAGCCTTTGGTCAAAATAACTGCAATCAAGTGCTTCCCATCAATAAGCCTCTTGCATCTCTGCAATGGTCTCCTACACTACCCTCTTTTATTGAGTAAAAGCGCCATCAGGCTTCTGAATGAACATTGACACACTTCTCACTATTCACTTTACACACTGTCACTGGTTGCACTATTAGCAATATTGCACTATCGTACTTCACCTGTCTTAGGTTAGTATAGGTTTGAAGGTTAGTATAGGTTATTATGTGTATTCGAGGTTTAGTATACTGTATTGAATGTTGTATATTATCTGAATATTTAGGAGGTTTATTATATTTGAGCTTATGATAGATGTAATCTATGTTCTGTGTACTTATATGTTTTGTTATGCCAGGTTGCTTTGCGTTGTCTTGTCCTACGAAGTTCAGTGCCCAGTCTGACCTCGTGTTGTACTGTGCATGTGACAATAAAAGACTTGAACTTGAGTAGGCAACGGATGGTGCAAGTTGAAACTGTCATACCTTATGGAGGTCACAAGGAGATGTCTGAAAACCAAAACATGTTTTACTTTCAACAGTTTTCTACAAGAAATAGCCAATTCTTTGAAAACAAATTGCAACTGTGACTCTATTTTTAAGAAGAAGACGGTTACATTTAGCAGACACTCTTATCCAGAGCGACTTACAGTCAGACTTGTTTTTCAGGGCACAGTCTTACCACATGTGAGCATTTTTTGTTGTTGTGGATGACTGTTTGGTCATTTAAAAGAAAAAGCTCCTCAGTGCACCACACAGCATAACTGTCCATAGGTCAGGGTCCTGGGACTGAAGGGTCAAACTCCACATAAAGAATGAACATAACTCATTCTGTAGGACTGTATGATTCTGAGGGTGGATGGTGTGTAATACTCAATAATGCAAATAAGGGAAATATGTACATTAATATGCTTTGCCGTATTGAATTGTCTTGGAAATTATATATATATATTTTTTAATCACGTGGGTGTGTGAACAGTAATTCAGAGATTAAAGGTGCTGAATGTAGTTGATGAGTTGGCGACGGATGGCGCATGTTGAAACTACCGTACCTTATGGAGGTATTCGGAAACCAAAACACATAGTTGATAAGTCAAAGAAAGTGTACTCACTTTTCCAAAGAAGTGTCAAAGTTGAGGGACTCACCTGTCAAGTTTGTGTATCGCGTAGGCTGCAGCAAGTATATACAAGTTTCACCAGGGTCCAAACTGGCTTTAGAATCCTGTGCCATTTCCTCATGTTGGTCGGTTAGTGGCATATAAAAGGGTTGAACTCACTTCCTTAAGAAACAACAGAAGCTCTCAAGAACTCTGAACAGCAATGGCGGGTGAGTAATTTACTCAACATTTCATAAATGTAATTTGGTATTAACGTTATTTCATAATAATATGCATTTGTGAGAGAATTCCCAATATCATAGCTGTTGTCAGTGTCCATGCCACTCAAACAGTTCCTAATAATGCATAGTTTATATCTATTAGGACTGCACTCAAGTCCTTATTACTGTGTTTCAATGGTACAAGACACTGTACAAGAGATGTTCTCAGACAATTCAGTGTTGAACTATATAAAATATAGACGTATGTAGAAAAGTTCTGGTTAGCTACATTAAGGTTGCAAATGACTTAACTCACAGAACTCAGGTTGGTGTTTTCACGGAGAATCTCTTTTGAACTCTTGTCAATTATCCACTTCTCTCCCTCACAGACAAAAGTCTTTATGATGATCTCTGGGAAAGCAGCTTTGACATCGTTCAGATGATTCTGGAATCGGACTTCCTGCAGGGCATGGAAAGCGTCAGGCTCTCAGCCGAGCGCTTCATGACCTTTAACCTGCAGGACATCTACTATTTAGTGGAGGTGACCAAGATGCTGGCGGAGATGAAGGGCAAACCTCAGATGCCACCTGACCTCAAGACATTCTTTGAGAAAGAATATAACAGTTACCAGAGCTATGCTGATGCTGTTTTGAAGAAGTATCGCCTCACGGTAAGCCTATCGGGTTTAGGAAGATGCCTTATGCTGGAAACATTCAAGCCTGTGGTTAAGTATTTCCTTTGATAACAAAATAAAGAGCGGTCATAATGCAGACAGGCCAGATTTGGTCCTGTACAAGTTCTTCACAGGTGTTACGCAGTACAGGTCATATTCACAGCTGTAGAATTCCTGTGTAAAAAAGGAACCCAACAAGAATTGTATAATTATTTAACCATTACTTTCACTCTTACCTCTGCAGGACGCATCCAGCATCATTCCTGGTCAAGAAATCTCCAGCTACTTGCAAAGCTACAAAGATGCAATGAAGTTGGAACCCATCTACTTTGTTGTGGCCATGCTGCCTTGTGTGAGCCTGTGGCCATACCTGGCTCAACACCTGGACATCAAGAAGAACACGGCTTACTATGAATGGAAAGAAGAAAACAAGGACGGTAACCCAAGAAAGACGTACGGACCCCTGCTGGACAAGTACGCCGGCAGCATCAACGGGAAACAAGCCAAGGACCTCTTCAGAGTGCAGATGAGGCATGAGCAGTCCTTCTTCATGGTGTCCAAGACAACGAGTCCTCCCAATGCCTTACTCAGTGTGTGTCGGTCCACTGTGGATCATAGACACATTTTCATTTCATTCTCTTACTAGTAACTTTGATGTGATCCTGTCAGGTTGGTAGTGCATGACACTCCATGGATACAGTGACGTACAAGAGTTGTGATTTGATCGGGAAATAAAAAGCTAACAACGATGACTTTGAGTTTATTTGAAGGATGAATGTATCAGGTTATCTGAGTTCAGTTTGGGTCTTGGTAACTAATGTAGAACAAAACTGGTCAAACGTCACAGTCTCTACAGTATACTGTAAATGTCAGAAAAATCCCAAAACATTGTAGTACATGACATCTGTCAAATTTGGCATCCACTTTTATTTTGATTGGCAGTGTTATCCTAAAAGCAGTGCCCTCATTGCACACATGTAAAAAGACGAGAAAAAAACGAGTTGGAAATCGTGTGACTGTAAAAAGCAGCCAAACAGGTCTAGATTTCGCAACAGCCTAGAACAACACCACATGACTGTGTAACATTTTCAATCACAATCTTTAGGAGAACTAAGACGGTAACCGCACAAGAAATGATTGTACTTCACAGTGGCCATATTTGTTTTTGATTCACGTTTTCTGGTGGTGACTGTCCACATGTTCACCAAACCGATACTTTCACAAGTGAACTAAATCTATTCCTTCACCCTACTAGGCACCTGCCCTCCCACTCACTCTGTTATAATCTCTCATGTATTCATGCAGCACCAAAATGTGCCCTCTGTGGACAATAAAGATTGAATGAATTGAACGTTAGTAGCTTATGTTTACCACAAAGAAAATCATACTTGGTTATTTGTTTTCTATTTTTGTAAATCTCTCAAAATTCTGGGGCACTGTAGTTTCCTAGGTCACACAAAAACACAATAACGACTCACATATTTTCTGTCAAAACGTGGGGAAGGAGAACACGACCGCTATTGGTTTTGTCTGTCGTATTACAACTGACTTTGATAACATGACAAAACAAGTTCTGGGTTTTTCTTCTCTCCAACACGTCTCAGACATCCAGGAGACATTAGGGACAGGGCAAGGAATACTTCAGGCTATATTAATCAATTAATTAACAATATTAATCAATTAATTAACAATATTCATCCATTAATTAACTATATTCATCCATTAATAAACAATATTCATCAATTAATAAACAATATGAATCAGAAAAAAAACAAAAAAACAACAGAACCAGAGTTAAAGAGGTAGCTCAGGGTACGACAGGCTACACACCCCACGCCATAGTAAACCAACCTACAAAGGTCAAAGGTCAAAATAAAGCTATTAAGATGCTGACAGGGAAGGCATGGAGTAACGACAGCATTGGAACATATCATCACTTCGGAAGCTTGTATACTTCTCTCTCGTTTTTTTTTGTTGATTCGATTTTCTTTTCCCATCAATAAGCCTCTTGCATCTCTGCAATGGTCTCCTACACTACCCTCTTTTATTGAGTAAAAGGGCCATCAGGCTTCTGAATGAACATTGACACACTTCTCACTATTCACTTTACACACTGTCACTGGTTGCACTATTAGCAATATTGCACTATCGTACTTCACCTGTCTTAGGTTAGTATAGGTTTGAAGGTTAGTATAGGTTATTATGTGTATTCGAGGTTTAGTATACTGTATTGAATGTTGTATATTATCTGTATATTTAGGAGGTTTATTATATTTGAGCTTATGATAGATGTAATCTATGTTCTGTGTACTTATATGTTTTGTTATGCCAGGTTGCTTGGCGTTGTCTTGTCCTACGAAGTTCAGTGCCCAGTCTGACCTCGTGTTGTTCTGTGCATGTGACAATAAAATACTTGAACTTGAGTAGGCAACGGATGGTGCAAGTTGAAACTGTCGTACCTTATGGAGGTCACAAGGAGATGTCTGAAAACCAAAACATGTTTTACTTTCAACAGTTTTCTACAAGAAATAGCCAATTCTTTGAAAACAAATTGCAACTGTAACTCTATTTTTAAGAAGAAGACGGTTACATTTAGCAGACACTCTTATCCAGAGCGACTTACAGTCAGACTTGTTTTTCAGGGCACAGTCTTACCACATGTGAGCATTTTTTGTTGTTGTGGATGACTGTTTGGTCATTTAAAAGAAAAAGCTCCTCAGTGCACCAGACAGCATAACTGTCCATAGGTCAGGGTCCTGGGACTGAAGGGTCAAACTCCACATAAAGAATGAACATAACTCATTCTGTAGGACTGTATGATTCTGAGGGTGGATGGTGTGTAATACTCAATAATGCAAATAAGGGAAATATGTACATTAATATGCTTTGTCGTATTGAATTGTCTTGGAAATTATATATATTTTTTTTTAATCACGAGGGTGTGTGAACAGTA